>JACBYL010000618.1:0-61788 GCA_015266385.1 Trichoderma oligosporum | reverse complement strand
ATATATGTTGTAATACTAAGCTTGGATTATGAGTTTGATGGTGAGTTCAATAGATGTAAGGCTGAGGATTAATCCCTAGCAAGACTACATATCTGTAACCTCCATGAGGAAATTTGATTCTGCCTAATGATTCATTCTCCATCGATGAAGTAAGAGATCTAATACTTTCTATTCGTAAAACTCAAAGACGTTGTCGCCCATTATAACACTCATTCAGCCCTATTATTGATGACTAAGCTATTACTTTAAAAAAATCCCACGTCAAGAATGTGAATGCTTGATTCAACGTTGCCCAAGTATTATCTAGAAATCTCAAACTACGCTAGTTTGCCCATAGATTCTATGTCATGAATGAAATCTATTGATAGAACAAGAGGCAGTAGACTTCTTGCTTCTCATCTTTCAGCCACAATGCATTATATACGGCTGCTCAAACAGCCCACTCAGTCTCGTTCCGGGAAGAAACATTCGCTGGCCTTAGTCTTCACCATAACTACAGACCTCGGCGACTCATTTCTATATCCAGACGAGCCAATTGACCTGGAAATCAGTGCTGAGATATCCGATGACTCTGGACTTAAGAAAAAGATCCCGACGAGTCCCATGACAGGAACAGGCAAGCTACAATGGCAATCAGGCATGCGCGTTGCAAAACCTTCAGTTGACATTTCTGGGATAATACAACAAACATTTAAATCAGGATACAAAGTCGACATGTGTATCAGTGCAGAGAAACACTCTGCACGTGGAGCTCGTGACATCCTTGCTACTACCCTGATTTCAGAGGTAGAGCCGGATGGACAGGTGATGCCAGTTTGGTTCACTCTACTTCATGATGGAGCGGATGTTGAGGTTTCTACGAGGAGACTATCCTTGCCCGGTATACCTGAACAGGACGTATACATTGAGTTTGAAGAAGAGATTGGTGAGAGCATTGCTAGACATATCTGGGACGCGGGAGTGATGGCATTCTGCGCAATTGCCGACGCATACATGTTGCCGACGCCATCGGTAACTGAACCTTCCAGCTTGAAGGCTCTGAAGAGCTTATTCAGCGGAACAAAATCCATCAACGTACTAGAGCTAGGATGCGGAGTCGGTATCCTCGGAGTAGGCTTGAGTGTCGTTTACCCTCGAATGCGGCCGCCGCCTAGCCGTAGGTGTACTATTCTGATGACGGATCTGGAGGAAGCAGAGAGCCGAACTAGATCCAACATGTCTCGCCTCCTCCATGTCCAACATGAACGCAAATCTAGCGCCAGCCCTTCAGTAAAGCTTCTATACGAAAACCTCGATTGGGAACAAGGCCGGAAGGGAGTATTTGGGCCGGAAGCACAAAGCCGCAGCTGGGACCTCATCGTGCTCAGTGACTGCACGTACAACGTAGACATGCTTCCTGCGTTGGTTGAGACATTATCGGCGGTGCATTCCTCCAATGTCGCGCAAGCACCGTCAGGCAAGCAGTGGCAGTCTACAAAGGTCTTTCTGGCGACAAAGCCGAGGCACGCTTCGGAGGAGGCCCTGTTTGACTTGTTGTTACACGAAGGATGGACCGAGTTGCACAAGCAAACGCTGTCACTGCCTGTGCTTGGAGCAGAAGCGCAATCTGTGGAATTGTATCTTTATGAAAAATCGGGATCTGACATTTTCAATGCCGGGGTCAAGAAATGATGTCTGCACTCAGGAAGCCAGCCGCATTGGATCTATTGTGGGCGCGCGACACGTTCGTCAGACGTGCTCACTCTGTGATTTTGTTACGCTTCAAATCAAGTCATCCGAGATTAATGTTTCAGTTTTACTTTACAGAGCACAAAAGAAAATCAGCATCAATGATTAGCATCCTGAGAGCTATAGATGAACTTCATATGAAGATTTGCACACACTTTGATAATACATAGCATGACCGGTTATCTAACCAGGCAGATACATAGATAGAGAGCACCAATGTCTTGCTGTCTTGGGCGCTGTTCAGGGAGTAGGGACCCCCCCCCCCCTTCGATGTCTCATGCGTCACTGCGATGTCAGCTTGCATACGGAGTATTATTAGCCCTGCTGAGTCGGGTGAAGGGCAATGCCAGTCAGTTCCGTGGATATTCCGTATTCTTCATGATATTACCCCCGTACGGAGTAGTTGAGTGACGTACTCAAATGGAGCTGAGGATGCTGTCAGCTGCTGACTTTAGGAGACGGCCAAGGGGTAATAATCGAATGAGCCACGCTGGCAATAGAAAGTTCTTTCAATTCAATGGAAGCAGCTTGTCCAAAGCTTGAATATGGTGCTTTTGTGCTTGGTAGCTAGCAAAATACTCCGTTTCCGTATCCCCCCTGATATCATAAAGTCGGAATTCCGCAACGCTACGGAGTAGTAGCTGAGCAATCAATACTTTTACTTTGTTGGTTATCAGTGCTCAATGTATATATGAAGTACACCGCAAAAGCTGAGTACTGTAAGTATGCAGTAATGGCCGAAACTCCGTTGTTGTGAGGGGATCTGCGATTCATGCGGTGTGGCAAGACAAAATTCAAGCCCGCGCGGCAGTCATCTGGCCACCAAGAACTTTGTTTTGTTTTGTTTTGTTTTGTTCTGTTTTGCGTCTGAGTGTCTCCCGGCAAAGGGCGTGTGCGGTTACATGATGATGCGATCAACGTATAAATGCACTCGTACGGAGTAAGTACAAGTATGTATCCGACTGTATCCACTGCATTGGACTTGCGGAGTTTTAAGGATTAATGAACAAGGAATTGTTTGTAGCATCAGCACGTGCTGGCATACGGAGTACAAAGCGACAGTGAGAGCAATATGCTTGGTGATGGATGGATGTTATGGATCTGTTGTTTGTATGGGAAACAATAGATTGCCGGAGATGAACCGAGGGCGAGGTAGGTGCAGGGATGTACTGATAGGAGAATGCTCGTGAGGCCTTTTTATCTTTGCGGGCCCGGAATTAAGGATGAAAACAAAAGAGTTGAGTTTACGTGTATCTTTTTTGGGGAACCCTCCTTTCATATTGGCGAGTGGGCAGGTAATTTCTGACGTGTTCTTTTTCTTTGAAAAATGAGATATAGCATGTATAGCAAGAATACCGACTTAATCTTACCTTATAGTTATCATGAGGCTTAGATCGCCGTGCGCTAGCAGATGGAGTTTTTTACGGCTCATGTTATAAACAATGCGGGAAACACCGCTGCTAACAGAAATAGCAATATTTGCCTCCACTCCATATCTACTTGTATGCTTTTGGTAGGTACGGATAAAAGACACAAACAGTCATCCGGCGAACAGCTTCAAGGCTAATTATGTACAAATATGGAGTAAACCCACATGGCTTTACGGAAGAAGTCACCTCATGCCAAATAAAATTACTCCGTATTCCGTATTTTGCAACTTTGCTGATAAAATCGCACACTGGGGATTTCCAAAAAAGAAACATTCCTCTAAGGACCTAAATCATGATGATACAGGCCCCCCCTCTCTTTCGGGTTGCTTCAACACTCCGTAGCAATCATTCTTCGTGGAGGGGGTTCCATGAATCCGTAACGGAGAGAAAGTAGTTTGCCACTCCATACTAGATAGATTATATTCGCCCTGTAATATTCAAGGGCCCAGCGCCACACGCGTTGCTGTACAACATGTACATTACTTGATGGATCTAATCTTTTGACGGCTAATTTGTATGTCTGTACGGAGTACCTCGGAGAACTCCGACCTTGCGGGTACATGCACAGAGTGTGTAGTTGAGATGCGTACAAAGTATATGGAATAATAGGATACTGATACAGTAGATATACGGTATACCCAGTCCATAAGAGGTGAGTAATACAATGGATTATACTTGTGACACAGCACGGAATGGCGGAAGGAATGTCTCAGCCTTTATACAATTTGTCGTCACCACAGTCGTGTGAAGCCATGCTGGCGATGCAAGGACAGCGCCCAAAACTGCGGAACAGCGTAACCAACAAAGGCGGCGGGCCGCGGATCCCAATGCCAGCCAACATAGAGCACAAAAAAAAAAAATAGAAATAAAAAAAATCCCAAAAAAAATCAGATCATTCTTTAGTATGGCGTACGATGGTAGCACTTGTAGGTATTCGCATTCAGAGTTAACTAGATATCAGCAAATCCTATAACTGACGCTCAGAGGAAAGAAGGGAACGAGAGTCGATATAAGCGGTAGTTATTTGTTTGTTTGTTCCTGCATGAAATCATATCACATGCGCCATTGGAGGATGGACTGAGAGCAGACGCGCAGCCGCATATTCTAGATTTGATAGATCGTCCCGGATGAGTCACTTGTCGATCTGACTTTATCAAAAGAAGCGCCTCTTAAACAAACATTCGACAGAGAAAACAAAAAGTCTGGGGGAGTAAGCTGTTTATCGGTCAGTTTAAAATGGGTATTCTACGTACAAACTCAACAGAAAAAAGAAAAAAAAAAAAAAAAAAACGTCACATGGTAGGACTGGCCACACATTCGCTTTGAGTGCCGCAAGATATAGTGCATGTCGAGACTGGCACACCCAAAAAAAAAAAAAAAAAAAAAAAAAAAAAAAAAAAAAATCTTTCTTAGCTGAACTCGCGTTCGGGGTTGTTGCTGGGTCGAATTTAGCAGACTCCGCCCCCATGACTCCAACAAGGACGGGATGGATTCAGCGCCACTCGCCTACTCCTTTGTCTCACTCATTGCTGTTGAGAATACTGCAGGCTATTTGACTCTGTAGTTGGTAGGATTGATGATCTGCCATCTCCTTTTTCAACAAATATGCCATAGCATCAGAACGATGCGATGCTGTGCAAGCATAGCAACGTGGGAGCTTATCAATACCGGAGCGATATTACTTATCACTTATGTAACTTTTATTAGAGAGTCTTTACGGCTGGCAGCATGTACTTGTTGTAGGTATGTAGCTGTTGGGTACGGAGTACATGTACCTACTTGTAATTGATTGATATGGAAAGGCGCCGCAATGACAAACAATCAATTGTCCGTAAATCCGTATTTCCGCATTCGGAAATGAACTTGATTAATAAGAAATCGCATCACCATTTCCAAAGTCAATGAGCTACTCATCTCCTCTACGCCACCCTGTAAGAGAGTGCGAGAACGAAAGTGAGTGCGAGACAGAGATAGAAGAGAGAGACGGAGAGAGAGAAAGAGAGACAGAAGACAGAAGACAGAGAAGGAGGGAGTTCTGCCTCCGTGGAATTAGCATCATCAACATCCATCCAACTCTCTTCGGTGTGGTACATACTTACTTGTACGAGTAAATACTCAACATTAGCTCTAGCTTTCTCTCCTTGTCAGCCCCGCTGTTCCCCGGTGACCCATTATCGCTTCGTACTTGTAGGTATGCTTCCATAGTGGATTCTCTACTACGCCGCTTGGCCGGGTTTTAGACCGGACGGCTCTAAGCTCCGGCCATCTCCCCTTCGGACTTGTTGGTGGCCACTTGCTCATCTTCTTGTACTTGTTATGAAGTATAGAACGGAGTAATTGCGTTGGCAAGCACAGAGCTGCAGCAACCGCCCTGTGGGTGTTGGGTGGGTGGTGGGCCGTGTGCCTGTTGGCTGAAAAGGATGCCGGAGTATATCAGCTGTACTACAAGTACTTGCAGGGCGATGAGTCGTACTTTGTAACATATCGTTTGCCATTTTCGATATCTTGCTGGGCTCCCTAGCAATCTTGGCGTCCACACACCGACCAAGGATCCCCCCTGGTGCTCCGCAGACCCAGCTTTTTTTTCCCCTTGTGCTAGGTTCAGCCGTGAGAGAAAATACTACAAAACTCTTGGCCTCCTAGTATATATTCTGCTAGTGATTTTTGCCTTTGGTTGTTATTCCGAGAGCCTTCCTCTCTCTGCTGGGCCCATTTTATTATAAAAATCGTATTAATTAATATTGACAGCAAGTTGTAATTCTACCAGAAGAATCACACCGCTCCAAGTCACCGCCTTACTCTTTTCGTTCTCTCCTGGACCACCGGCAAACGGATCAAATAATTCCATTCACTACAGTAATGACTTTTACCATCTGAGTTTCGTTTGTTTTCGATTGAGTCAATTGAAGTTTCATCCTTCTTTGTCTCTCTACAGCATCACTCGTTTATCATCACTATCAGCGACTAGCAGTACCATTCGAGGTACCGTATCAGACATTTACTCTATCCGACAACAATTTCCATCTGCTAAGCACACCATCCATAATCAACAGTATCAAAGAGAGAAAGAAAGACACCCTCCAAAGCTAGTTAAAAATGGCAGGGGAGCCACCTCCTCACAGTAAGGAGTCGCTGCCCAGTATAGCGCACTCAGAGACAGCCGAAGGCCTAGAGCGAATGGATACAACCTCTGTCGACACTCAAGTAGATGGCCAACGCTCTTCCAAGGAACTCGAGAGGGTGCAATCGGGGGTCTCTGTTGAGCAAGCAGAGGCCCAATTCGCTGGTCTGCAGCGCGAGTTCACTGGTGTCTCTCGAGCAAGTCGCAGGAACAGGCACCACTCGTCAACCGACCCTGAAAAGGGCACCGCGGCTATCACAACTGATGATGATGATGATGATGAGACTGCCTCTCTCTTCGATTTAGAGAGTGCTCTACGAGGTGATCTTGATGCTAGTACTGAGGCTGGAATCCGGTCCAAGCATATTGGAACTTGTTGGGATGGTCTGACAGTCAGTGGTGTCGGCGGCTTGACTAACTTTGTCAAGACCTTTCCTGATGCAATCGTCGACTTCTTCAATGTCATCACTCCGATAATGGGAATGGTGGGCTTGGGCCCAAAATTCACAGAATCTACGTTGTTGGACAACTTTCAGGGTGTGTGCAAGCCTGGTGAGATGGTCCTTGTTCTAGGAAAGCCAGGTTCTGGGTGCACGACTTTTCTCAAAACCATTGCTAATCAGCGATATGGATACACTGGTATTAACGGAGATGTCTTTTACGGGCCCTGGAAGGCTCAGGAATTCAATAGATACCGTGGTGAGGCCGTCTACAACGCTGAAGATGATATTCACCACCCCACCTTGACCGTTGAACAGACGCTAGGCTTTGCTTTGGATGTCAAAATGCCTGCCAAACGACCAGGTAACATAACCAAGACAGAGTTCAAGGATCACATCATCTCTCTACTTCTTAAAATGTTCAATGTTGAGCATATAAGGAAGACTGTTGTTGGCGATGCGTGGGTTCGTGGTGTCTCTGGTGGTGAGCGAAAGCGTGTCTCCATCGCTGAGATGATGATTACGAATGCTTGCATTCTCTCTTGGGATAACAGTACTCGCGGTCTTGATGCCAGTACTGCTCTCGACTTTATCAAGTGTCTCCGCATTCAGACTAACCTTTACAAAACTTGTACTTTTGTTTCCCTCTACCAGGCCTCCGAGAACATCTACCAGCTATTTGACAAAGTTATGGTCATTGACGAGGGACGACAAGTCTACTATGGACCTGCCAAGGAGGCCCGTGCCTACTTTGAAGGCCTTGGTTTTGCTCCTCGACCTCGACAGACTACCCCCGACTATGTCACTGGCTGTACCGACGAGTTCGAGCGTGAATATCAACCCGGACGGTCCGCTGAAAATGCGCCAGATAGCCCTGACGCCCTGCTGGCTGCCTTCAAGGCATCGCCTTATCAGAAGGCAATTGAACAAGAGATTGCCGAATACAAAGCCAACCTCGAACATGAAAAACAAAAGCACGACGATTTCTTAATTGCCTTCAAAGAGGGCAAGCGCGGAACATCCAAGCGATCAGCCTACCAAGTCGGTTTCCATATTCAAATCTGGTCCATCATGAAGCGACAATTTATCCTCAAGCTTCAGGATCGCTTCAACCTCACTGTCGCCTGGGCCCGCAGTATCCTCGTTGCCATTGTTCTCGGTACCCTGTATCTCAATCTCGGTGAAACATCCGCCAGTGCTTTTAGCAAGGGTGGACTACTCTTCATATCCCTACTCTTCAACGCTTTCCAGGCCTTTTCAGAACTTGGAGGCGTCATGACTGGTCGTGCTATTGTTAACAAAC
Source organism: Trichoderma oligosporum (assembly GCA_015266385.1). Lineage (NCBI taxonomy): Eukaryota > Fungi > Ascomycota > Sordariomycetes > Hypocreales > Hypocreaceae > Trichoderma > Trichoderma oligosporum. The sequence goes on along the minus strand of JACBYL010000618.1, from coordinate 53,766 downwards.
ACAAAGCCTATGCTTTCCACCGACCCTCGGCTCTATGGATTGCTCAAATCTTTGTTGATCAGGCTTTTGCGGCTTCTCAGATTTTAGTCTTCTCCATCATTGTGTACTTTATGACGGGCCTGGTCCGAGATGCTGGTGCATTCTTCACCTTCTATCTGATGATTCTCTCTGGTAACATTGCTATGACGCTCTTCTTTCGAATCCTCGGTTGTATCAGTCCTGATTTCGATTATGCCATCAAGTTTGCTGTTGTCATCATCACCCTTTTCATCACCACATCCGGCTATCTTATTCAGTATCAGTCCGAGAAAGTCTGGCTTCGCTGGATCTTTTGGATCAATGTTTTAGGTCTCTCATTTAGCTCTATGATGGAGAACGAATTCAATCGAATCGACATGACCTGTACTGGAGAATCACTTATTCCGTCTGGCGCCGAGTATACCGACATCAACCACCAAGTCTGTGTTCTACCCGGTTCAAATTCTGGCACCCTCCTTGTCAGGGGCCGAGACTACGTTGCCCAAGGATTCCAGTACTTACCTGGTGACTTGTGGCGCAATTGGGGTATTGTCATGGCACTCATCGTCTTCTTCCTCATCTTGAACGTTGCTCTTGGTGAGCTGGTCAAATTTGGTATGGGCGGTAACTCGTTCAAGGTTTATGCAAAGCCTACTGAGGAGCTGGACGAACTGAACAAGTCTCTGATCGAGAAGCGTGACGCTAAGCGCAGGGACAAGTCCAATGAGGAAGGCTCTGATTTGACAATCAACTCTGTGAGCGTCTTGACTTGGGAGGCTCTCAACTACGATGTCCCCGTCCCCGGAGGTACCCGGCGTCTCCTCAACAACGTTTTCGGATATGTCAAGCCCGGCGAGCTGACCGCTCTTATGGGCGCCTCTGGTGCTGGCAAGACCACTCTTCTCGATGTCTTGGCCGCTCGCAAGAACATTGGTGTCATTTATGGCGATGTACTGGTCGATGGTATCAAGCCTGGAAAGCAATTTCAGCGATCTACCTCTTATGCCGAACAGCTCGACGTCCATGAGCCTACTCAGACCGTCCGCGAGGCCCTGCGATTCTCTGCTGAACTGCGTCAGCCTTATGAAACACCGATCCCCGAGCGACATGCTTACGTTGAAGAGATTATCGCCTTGCTGGAGATGGAGAGCATTGCTGACTGCATCATTGGATTCCCCGAAGCCGGATTGACTGTTGAGCAGCGCAAGCGCGTCACCATTGGTGTTGAGCTTGCCGCCAAACCCGAAATGCTCCTGTTCTTGGATGAGCCCACTTCCGGCCTGGACAGCCAGAGCGCTTTCAACATTGTCCGTTTCCTGAAGAAATTGGCTGCTGCTGGCCAGGCTATTCTCTGTACCATTCACCAGCCTAACGCCGCTTTGTTTGAGAACTTCGACCGCCTTCTCCTCCTTCAGCGTGGAGGACGCACTGTCTACTTTGGCGACATTGGAAAGGATGCTGCCATCTTGCGCAGCTATCTGAAGCGTCATGGCGCCGAAGCTGCCCCAACTGACAACGTTGCCGAGTATATGCTGGATGCTGTTGGTGCTGGTAGCATGCCCCGTATCGGCGACCGCGACTGGGCTGAAATCTGGGAAGACAGCCCCGAGTTTGCCCATGTCAAGGAAGCCATTGCTGGACTGAAGCAAGAAAGAATAGCTGCCAACCGTCAAGTCAACCCTGACCTCGAGAAAGAATATGCCTCTCCCCTCCGCCACCAGATGAAGGTTGTTGTTCGACGCATGTTTCGCTCTTTCTGGCGTTCCCCCAACTACCTGTTTACCCGCTTATTCGCTCACATTTCCGTCGCTCTGATTACCGGTCTCACGTACCTCAACCTGGATGACTCCAAGTCGTCTCTACAGTACAAAGTCTTTGTCATGTTCCAGATCACCGTGCTGCCTGTCATCATCATGTCGCAAGTTGAAATCATGTACGCCATAAAGCGTGCCCTATTCTTCCGCGAATCTTCTTCCAAGATGTACTCAACCACCACCTTTGTCACGGCCATCATCCTCGCTGAGACACCTTACTCTATCTTGTGTGCGGTTGGCTTCTTTTTGCCATTATACTTCATGCCCGGTTTCCAGACTACCCCCTCGCGCGCCGGTTTCCAGTTCTTTATGGTCCTCATCACGGAGATGTTCGCTGTTACTTTAGGCCAAGGTCTTTCCGCGCTTACTTCTTCGCCTCGCATCTCCTCCCAATTCGACCCCTTCATCACCATTATCTTCGCTTTGTTCTGTGGTGTTACCATCCCGCCTTCACAGATGCCCGAGGGCTGGCGCGTCTGGCTCTACCAGCTCAATCCTTTCACTCGCCTTATTGGTGCTTGTGTCACCACTGCACTACACGGCCTCAAAGTCGTCTGCAAGAGCCACGAGCTTAACCGATTCACTGCCCCCAATGGCACCACCTGTGGTGACTACATGCAGCCTTTTTTCGCCAATGGCGGTGCTGGCTACCTGGTCGACAACAGCACGCAGAGCTGCGAGTACTGCGCGTATAGCGTTGGTGATGAGTTTTACAATCCGCTGGGCGTAAGCTTTGATCACCGCTGGAGAGATCTTGGTATCTTCCTCTCCTTTGTTTTCAGCAACATTATTATTCTCTACTTGGGTGTAAGTTTTCTCCATCTTTGTCCTCATTTATATATATATATATATATATATATATTCATTCAAGACGCTAACTATTTTTTTTTTTCAGAGCCGATTTGTCAACTACAACAAGAGGTAAACAGGAGGGGGAGGAGCAGTTGTGATAGCATATTGCATTTCTCATACGTTGGCCATGATTTTGAAGTTAATAGATACCGGAATCTCACTGTAGAATGGAGGAGGAAAGTTTTTAAGAGTTATCGAGAAATCACGAATTATGCATTCTGAAGCCAGAATTTGAAATGAAGCAAAATCAAATTAGATGTATATATTTTTAATCAAGAGCAAAAAAAGTTATGGATATGAGGGGAAAATTTTAATTTTTTTTTTCTGGGATGTGTTTGCTTATTTATTTGTCTTTGCCTAGAACTTTCCTGTGCTCGGTACCTTGAACATGAATGTCTTACTTCAACTCCGAAAGTGAACTTACACACATGGTGTTTGATACAGAGCAAGAATTCATTCTCGTTCGGAAGTCGGTGAATCGGCCCAGCTTTGAGGAGGTCAGATTAGGGATAAGATCTTGTTTCTGTGCGACGATGCAGGCAAATAAGTCGTAGACAAGAGTCACCACCATAATTTCAGCGTATTGAAGGAATTGGCTGCGAAGACTGCGAAATTGTTTTCCCATGGTTTCTGGTGTTTGGAGAACAATGCTGAATCACAAGTCCATCTAATGGCTTGATCAGCGCTTTGGTTCGGCAATCGTACCAGCGGGTCTTATGATGTCAGCCCGGCTGGTGGCGGATTCCGCAGCCCCATCAGACCATCGGTGACAACGCCCTGCATAGCTTATATTTGGCCTCGTCGCTGCCATGAGGTGAGAAAGCGCCTGCTGTGGTATGTGTTGGCACCAATCCTTGGACTTTGTAATCTCCTGAGACATTTGAGATTGCAGGGCTTGTTCGTATTGGACCTGGTTTGTGTGCCGCTTGGCAAGCCTCATTGTCGCAGCGCCGACTTCGGCACTTAATTGATCTTGACCTTTACGGAGTATAATAGACGACCAAAGGAGGCGTATCGGGACTCGCTCGAATTTCAACCTGTCAACTCACACCGCAGCACAACATTCCAGATTTCAACGCCATGTGTATCGTACTTTTCACAACGACACACCCAGATTATTCACTGATTCTCATTGACAATCGTGATGAATTTATTCTGCGGCCCACATCGCGGCCGCATTGGTGGACACATCCAGAGTCAGGCGGCGAAGTTCTTTCTTCACGAGATCTTCAGAGAGCAGCGAAAGGCACATGGCTAGGCATTACCAAGACTGGCAACTTAGCTGTGTTAACAAACTACCGAGAAATGGATAACGATGCCGAGCACCCAATACACGGTATCAAAAGCCGGGGCCGAATGGTTAATATGTGGCTTGGGGGCCTACCAGACGAGGGAGTAAAGAAGGGTGTTGATGAGCTTGTCAAAGATGGTGGTGTCAAAGGTGTGGGAGGCTTTTCGATGGTATGCGGCAAACTGAAGCGAAACAACGAGGGCATCGCGATTGTGAGCAACAGAGCTGATGACGTAAATGATGTTCCAATAGTCGGCTTGGAACCCGATGGCGTCTGGGGGCTCAGCAACACTGTCTACAATGACCCTAACGAATGGCCCAAGGTAACAACAGGGAAACGTCTCTTGAAAGAGGTGGTGCTGGAAGCTGCAACAAAGAAATCTAGCGAGAACGACCTTGTCGCTGGATTATTTTCAGTTCTCGATACCGAGACGATGCCAGAACGACCTTCTGGGTCAAGCTTACAAGAGTATATGAACTTGATGAGACACACTATTTTCGTACCCCCCATTGGCGACGAAGTTAATCATGCGGAGATGCAAGAAGCCATTGCAAAGGGTCGTGTCTTGTGGGCAGACTTAAAGGATGATCGAGAAGCAGTTGAAGAGCTGAAGCAGGAATCGAGACCAGATGTCTCACCAACTCCACACCCATCGATTGGCTTCGAAGAAGGCATGTATGGGACACAGAGACAGACCGTGCTGCTGGTGGACAAACAAGGCAATGCAACGTATATCGAGCGAGCTCTTTGGGACGCAAATGGGAATAAAATTCCCCGAGGAGAAGGCGATGTTGCTTTTCGATTCAGAATCGAGGGGTGGGACGAATAACCATGGGCTGATTGAATTTCTCTTTATCCAACTCAACAGATATACCAGCTCATCTACCTATTAATCTCATCTGTTAGTTTCATCTATTATTATCCTGGTTGGTCAAGGCTAAAACTAAGATGAGAGAATACTGCGGTGCAAGTGGCGTCCATAGAACAATGAAGATGGTTTAATTAGAATAATCCAAGATATACAGCAGATGAATTGGGGATTATTTCATATCGAAAGAATATACTTCTAAGCAATATAGCTTCAGTTATTTCATGAAAACGGCTGGACGGATTAACTGCAGTGCCGGAGGGTCAGAAGGTGAGTTTGTGTTGGCAGTTTCCCAGGCACCTGCCCGATATCCATCTGCATTATCATCAGCCCGTTATCAGCTGTAATTGTTTTTTTTTTTTTTTTGCCCTTCTTCTATCCTCTGCTAAAGTGTTTATTCGCATTAACTTCACTTTCCAGTCACGCGTCCGTCTGTCTACAACTTCGACACGTACTGGACAAAGACGCGTCCTTGACTGCTGTTCTTTTATCCCCCCTTCCTATCTTGTCCACTGTGTTCCTCAAAGAAAGAAGCAACTTGGTGCTGCCGTGATTTGATTCACCACCGACGTCGACTAGCCAAAAGCTTGAAGATTACGGCGTCACCAATTGTTTGGTAATGGCTTGTACTTTATCATCGAATCCTCATTCAAGTCCTCTTGTTTTGTATTCAAACTTAGTACTAGTCTTCGAAGCTTTGCACAAAGCTAAAGACGACTCTCTCTCTACTGAAGCTTGTCGTGTCATCGCTACTCTCCACTGTGCCTAATTAATTCAACAACTCTATACATGTTTGCTCACTGCTGCGACCAGAAGACTTTAACTTGTCACTTAGCAGACTAGGCATCAGAGACAGACAGCTATTCTGTTTGAATTCTTTCTTGTTTACATGACTTTTTACTGAATATCCATCAAAGTCGGATGCGTACCGAGAATCTCTCAGGTTACAATCGCTCAAATATATCTAGAGATTTCTTTTTTTGTTTTCTCTCCAATAATTATTGTGGCAAATAAGACAGGATGCGAGGACGAGCAAAGAATCGACGACCTATCATCTCTGCGCCTATAGGCCCGGTCAAGAACTCCAGGGGTGCCGATCTTATCCGAAGCGAGAGGCTCACCATTGTCGATGCCATTAAAGACTGTGAAACAGATAGCTCCAGCTCAATTCCTGAAAATCACAATTATTCGTTTAAGCAAGCTTCAAGGCGCGTCTCGGCTGGTCTTCAAGATGACGGGCAATTAGCAAGCAGTCCGACTGTAGCAAGCTCCGATATAACTGCCACGCCAATCATCGAGGCTTGTTCCAAACCAAAGCCACTCAAGAAGCCGCGCAGAAGCTTGCTATCAACATCATCTATACCAAAGCCATCATTCAAGACGGTATCAGCAGCTACTCTGCTACCGAAATCAACTGTCATTCAGCAAGACGAGAATATCCCTCCTGCATCTGATGATTTCTTTCATCCAGCTCCATCAACACCTCTGCTAGTCAGTAAACTACCAAAGTCTCGGACCATGAATGCACTTCATGATTTAAAAACATCCATCTCTCGGCCATCTTTGGCTGTTCGCTCTATCAACACGGCTTCTTTCAACGGCTCTTCGTCTAAAATATGTCCGTCTTCTACTGAAATCAATGTTATTTCTTCCAGCTCTGCGAAGCTGCACCCCCCGCAAACGTCATCAATATCGCTTGCCAAGTCGGGTCGATCTTATATTCCTGAATCCCCATGTACGCAAATTACCACCGCACAATCTTCTGCGTACTGGTCTGGCCGATTTATGGCCCTTCATGATCGATTTTCATCAGAAAGTCTCGCTGCAGATGCCCGAGAAACTCGTCAGTCGTTGATTGATCCGTTTTTGCCACAAGCAAAAACTCCTTACAGTAATCTATACCAGCGCGCATCCCATCTCCCTAATTCAGCTACTACCTCCGCCTTGAGAACTCTCACAACCTCATCTAACGTTTCATCCGCTAACGAAGACGATGTGCGGTGCCGTCGCGTGTTCGATTACCTCGACTCTCTCTGTACTACAGCTGAGGCAAAACGCTCATTGCACATCTGGCAACAAGCTTACGCTCGCCGCCACGGCCGGCCCTCTCTCCTCCCCGAGGGCGGTTCTATGGAAGAAAGAGGCTTCATGGCCAAGATTTTTGGCAGTTCAGGAGTCAGAAAGAGCGAAAGAAACAGCTTGACGGGATTGCGCCACGGCTCTTACAACCATGACAACAAGAGCAAGAGCTTTCTTTCTGGGAGCATTTCCAGAGCATCTCGAGCAAAGCGGCTCACCATGTCTTGACTATAAAAAAAAAAAAAAAAGAAAACTGGTATTAATTCTACCTACTAAATTGTCGGAGCTTATAATTCAAGTTTGGAGTCTGCCCCTTTTGGGCTTGTTGGCAACCTTTTCTTGTTTTTTTTTTCTTGTTTCTTTCTTTGATCAGAAAAATCTTTGGGAAGCTGAAGTTGGGACGTGATGAATCCCCAAGTCAGTGTTGGAATGGAACTGGATGCAACTGGAAATGAGGGCTTGGAATGGATACACATCGAGACATAATTACGTCTTACTACTTTGCATTGTGCTGTTGCTTTGTACAAATTGAAGTTTGAGGATGGTATGTTGAGCTTCTTGTCGAGAAGCTGTGAAAGTTGAAATACGCTCAGGGTTTCTAGCAGATCATGTAGAATTACTTGTACAAAATAGGTTTCGAGGTAGCTTATGAAAAGAGTATACTGAAATGTTTTACTTGTGTATTTCTATATATTGATATGATATATACCACATTTGGTGTCTAATTGACCGATTTTGGCTCCACACCAGCTTCTTTTACCGTTAACAAGACGCCCAACGCCTTTTGTTTTTTTTTTTTAAATGAGAAAAAAATTAAAAAAAATTTACCCCTTGATATGCAGTTAATTGACGCAAAGATATCGCAAGAGAGAATAAGTGTAGCAATAAGCAAGGTCATTCAAATCTCTTTCTCGTCTTCAAGAAATCCTTAATCTGTTCATGCTTATTGGCAAAGAACATACGTGCATGATCATTTCTCCAAACTAGTACGCCGATTTCTTCAGAGAAACGTGCCGTGTCGAGATAATCCCTATCATCTGTGAAATCTCTAAACAAGAAGCCACTCGTTGTTTTCATCCTCTCGTTCTCGAGTTGCCACAGACGAATCTGGTCGACCACGGTGGGAGGCAAAACAGGTTTGTTGGTGAGAGCAGCGGTGCGGTGCATCTGTTCATGGGCATGAGCGGCTAGGTAGGATATGATTTGATCGGCCGTGATGCCGAAGTTGATGGCTTGGCGGATGGATGAGCGGGAAAGACGGCCGGCGACCATGTCAGGGAAGCGCATATTAAGTTTAGCGAAGAGGGCAAGGACGGCAATTTGGAGAGCAGATTGTGTGTACGCGTAGAGACGATAGTTAGTCTCAATGACAACACTACCAGTTTGCTCTCCACCGCCGCCGCCACCACCAAGGGGACCGAGGGACTGCTGCGATGTTTGGGCTGATTGGGTAGCAGCCGTGACACCCTCGCTGATTGTTCGTAAGCTATTTCCGCCGCTCGTGAGAGTTGTAGCTAGTCTGGTTGGGAAGAACATGGAACGTTTATGCTGGGGGATGTAGATGAGGCCGAAGTCGACGAGTGAAGGAAGCATATTCCTCCGCTCTTCGGTCAGCGCATTCGTATCGTATGCCCGGCCCAGCTCTAAACTCGCGAGCATGAAGAGGAATGAAAGCATGTCAACGGGATCCAGTCCAACGCCCTTGTTACTGCCTAGAACCTCTAGCCACAGCAAAAGCAGTGTCCACACCTGCGCATTCGCTTCTTGCAGTAAGAAAGTGAAGCCAGCTTGAGTGATGCCTAATCCTCCATTCGGTCGTCTATCGACCAGTCGTCCTGCGATAAGAAGCTCCTTTACGCCCTTATTCGGGCCTGAGCCATCGCCTACACTCTTGTAACCAACACTAGAGACAACGAAATGCAAGACATCCTCCCACTTCTTACGAGCGTATCGGTCGAGGAACGGCAAGTCGATCTCGGGCGGGATGAGTAGAGTAGAAGGCACGCCAAATGAATTATGATTTCCACCTCCAGTGAGAGCGAGTCTGAGAGATCGTTTGAAGTTGGACATTAACTGGATCTCCTGCGGCTTCTCCTTGGACGGGGCGGAGATTTGGACGATGTGAAGGCCTCGCAAGATGGAGAGGGACTGGTCCTTCTTCCTGAGTTGGCATTAGACACTGCTTGAACACTTTTAGGATGACAACAGCGGAGTGGGTAGGCCTAACCGTTTGGCTTCTGGCTTCACCCAGATATCCAGATCGGTGAGAGTCATGGGTTGGGGCATGAACAGCATCCGCATGACGAATGTTTTCGCTTCGATAGGTCAGCATAATTGCAAAGCGCCTTCAACAACTAGCCTCTAAATGACATTATCGCAAAAGAAGGTCCCACCTAAATGCGGCAGCATGCGTCGAAAAATGGCAAAGGCTGTCGAGGGCTGCTGGTACAACTTCTTGAATGTCGTGCCAGGCAGCCTCTCCAGGTATTCGGCCAGATGCAGCGGAGGACTGACAGACATCTTGGCGGGCGAGCGGGCGCGCGGGCGGGACTGCAGTCCGTCAAGAATGATAATTATGTTACTATCGCATGATATTCAATAATAGAAGCTGGCATCTGGCCCAGGAGTTGCTGAGTAGCGTTGACCTGGGCGTTTCCGATGCAGCGAGATCTGAACAAACTTAATCTGAATCGCGCAAAGATTGGGATCTCCTAAGCTGGCCGGTATATATTCGGATAGGAGGCTCTAACTCCCTACCCTGTAGTTTCCGCTCTGGTAGTGTTTTCCTTTCAGCGGGGTTCAGCTTATAAGTTACAAGCATTTCCGAAAACAAATCCGATAAGACCCGGACGTATCTTCCAATAAGTTGCAACATCTACAGATACATGAATCAATTGAATAGACTTGGAAGCGAAATCATGGCCAAAACACTCTCCCCTTTCAATTTCACAAAAGCCGTCAGTGAGACTAAATTCCATATTATTACATGGACAATGGAATCTCTAACATGGGCTTTAGGTTATGCGGTCATTCATTGCCGACAGCGGCCTCGAGCCTAGGTAAATTCTGACAAAGCCTCTTTACTATTGCGAACAACCAGCATTAGTTGTATCGTATAAGAAACTAGAAGTTTCCTTTCAAATCACCAACATTAAATGTCATGAATGACCAATATTAACGAAAAATCCAAAGACTGCTAGGTAACCGAGTACGCATAGGTATCCCAACTCACAACCTCGGTTAAGACTCACAACATTGCTTTAGTTTCGGGTTTTAAATGCCTCTGAAGGCAGAGTCGACTTTGAGCTTGACATTCATAAAGATCATACGGTAAGTAAAGCCACCTAATTACACAAATTGTTCAATGTCAATTTCAAGAGGTATCTGACCTGACTGACATGTCTCTTTAGAATCGGCTCCAAACCATTCACGGCGGGACTATAGCTAGCTTGGTTGACCTTGGTGGTTCTCTCGCTGTAGCTTCGACTGGAAGATTTGCAACCGGCGTATCAACAGACTTGAACGGTAAAATCTAGCTTGAGCTTCTCTTTTTTTTTTTGAGGCAGCCATGGATGCTAACTCTGGCTGCTCAGTAACATATCTCAGCCCGGGTGGTAAACCAGGGGATGTCCTCAAGGGCACTGCTATCTGCGAGAAGAGTATGTAGTGCATTTTAAAAAGCAGTGTGGTGGATGATTGCTGAATGGGTTGCTGACCTTTTACATTAGTCGGAAAGACGCTTGCATACACATCGGTACAGTTCTATAACAGTAAAGGTCAGCTTGCCGCCAGGGGAAGCCACACCAAGTATGTTTGCTAGTCATGTCGTTTTCGAGAGCCTCACTGACAGCGATTAGGTATGTTGCTGGAACTCTCGGACCAGATGGAGCCTATGTTGCTCCACCAAAGTGGACAGATGAAGTCGATTAGGTTCAATTTGATGTGATAGCTCCAGCAGCATTAACTCACTAACATATATGGGATTATAAGTACTTGTACGTGTAATATATGTAGACGAAAACTATAGAGGAATACATGTAACATTGAAATCAAAATCATTAAGACAGTAATTTGCATACCTTGATTACAAGTATGTGTCTGTACCATGCATGATGAGATAACTCGAACCTCATTCATCGCGGAATGGTGCAATATATCAACCGCTTAAAGCGGAATATATCCATCGCTTAATGACGGATATCTAGCGCTTAATAGCGGAGCCTGATAGCCCCTCTTCTCCGCATTCGTCATTTTGCACGGATACAGTTGGCGATCGCTCAACTTTTCATGACGATTTACAAGTTAGGAAATTGACATGTGAACAATATTAATCTAGGCTAGTTGTCAAACGATTAGATTTCTCCGATAGATTGACGGAAAGTTTCTATGATCCGCAGCATGGGAGAATGTCTCAAATGTCTCTCGCAAGTCACTCAATCGTTGTTTTGAACAGGTAGAGGCTCTGATTTACATGTTCTCAATTCACTTTCATTGGTAATTTGGTACAAATGCGGTGATCTATTTCCTCAAAAAGACGACTTGAGCTTGACACCGCCTACCATAGGCAAGGAAATAATAAGCATAATAAATACATAAGATATACCGCCTAGCAACTTATACATATGAAGGACTTAAATACAATACACACCATGACACTATATTCCGTAACAGGTAAAGTCCATTGGTTCTAGTAGCAAGATGTTTGCTTTAAACCGGAGGATTGATCCAAATACATATTGCTACACGGAATATACTTTGTAATACATGCGGCTCTGCTCTGTGGGCCGGCCAGAATTTCGGATACTCTTTTGTCCTTTCGTTCCCTTTATCCCTAAGGATTTACTCAGGAAGCAAGAATGAACAAATTCCGGAGTACTCAACTCTGTAAATCAATTCTCCGCATGACTACCTGAAGAGGCAACTTGAGCGAGAGCCGGGCACCGCACCAGTGGCAGCCTTGTTACTGTAACGCTCTTTTTGACCTCGGCGATGGCACAAACCAAGGCCGAATTGCAGACTGATTGAGGACTCAAACAAAACTATGATGCCGGATTATTAGCAAAAGGTGTGCCACCACCACTTAGGTAGGATATCATACGATTTTGTTCTTATTCGTATCCCGCTGCTATACATCTACAATACAAAGGAAGCTATCTGGCACCCAATCTGGTACCCACCCATTTGGGCAAACGGTGGCCAACATACTCTATCTTTCATACCGTATCGATGCTACACACGTGTTATTGATGGAATATCCGCCTGTGGTATAGCTTACGCGATTTCACATGTGTTTGCTCTGTACGTACTAGGCAAGTAGTCAATGGCTTACCGCCGACACGGAATTACTTCTCAATATGGTATCAATAACACTAGGGAATTTTGAAGTATTAACAGAACCGAGAAAGCCTCACCAGCGCATCAAACAGTCGGTGAATGGTTTTCTGGACTCTAGTCATCTTGATCTGCCTTTTTCTTTGCCTCATATACGGTACTACCACTCTTGCTGTGCACTCCTTGCAAGGATAAATCTGGATTCAGGTGGATCCCTTGTTTTCCACCGAAAACTTACTTGTATGTTTGATATCTTGGTTTTAACAGCGCGCTACACAGCCCCCCCTATCCCATCCTACGTAGATGCTTATCGTTCATTCTTCACACTTTAGTTTAGCCTATAGCTTAAGCAGAGAAGAGTGCCTTGTTCAACTACAGCAAAAAACTGGAGAAAAAAAAAACATTGATAAAGCTGGGGAATCTTTGTAATGAGCAATCTTGGTGTAAAACATCGGTTAAACAACTGGTTCTGACCAGTTACAACGGTATGGAAGCAAACCCAAGCCAGAAAGTCCACCAGTAAGAGGAGAGCCAAAAGATCAAATGTTCTGGTGGCGCTGTCTTAGCCACTCTTAGCCACTCTTTTTCTGGAATCAATATCACCAGGGGGGAATTCATTGTTATTGGGCATTTTGTGTTATTCAGAGAGAACCAAATGTGCTTAAAATCTCAATGCCTGCGCCTCATACTCATACCTTCGATTCTTTAATGATTCACTTTGTGTGCCTTTTTCTCTTTTCTCTTCTCTTCTCTTCTCTTTTCTTTTCTGATCTGATCTCCAACGTAATAATTACGAAATACGCCAGGCTAAGTTACAAGTCTTCCACTCTCCGAGTTTTCCCCAGTCAAGCCTAACTCTTATTACTCTACACTCCGTACTCCACACTAAAAGAGAGACAGGGGGGAGTTCCCTGAGCCACAAGTTAAGGTATGGTAATGTACGAATTGGTGGGACGGCTCGCAGTACTGGCTTGATCTAATCTTCAAATGGCTTGCAGGGCCCCTGCTTCTAGAAATTGAGCGCTGTCCAACCCAGGCCTTACAGAGGGCTTAGACGCGCGCTGTATCTTGGGGCGCGATATCCGCTATGTTACCGGCGGGTCGATCAAAGATACATGTGCAGGGTATGCCTGCCTTACGTGTGCGAACTGGTACTACAAGTACTAGCCGACGGCAGTGTACCAGCACAGGCATTGGCAGCAGCACAGGCATTGGCAGCAGCACAGGCATTGGCACAGGCACAGGCATTGGCACAGGCACAGGCATTGGCACAGGCACAGGTGCCGATACTAACATTGAAGGGCAATCAGCGGCATCGGTACCCGGTCAATATGCAGGGAGGCCTTTTATATCGCCTTTGATGCTCTCCGCTGTTTATCAACAGGTGCCTACAAACTTGAATGCTTCATTCTCGGCATTCCAAGAGCAGCAACAAGAGCAGGAGTCGCAACAGAGCGTCTTGTTGCACCCCAATCTTGACGCCCAAAATGGCGACATACAACCAATGGGTCTCACCAACATACACCCTGATGCGCAGTTACAGATGCCCCAGATTGACATGAGCTCTTCATTTCTTCTATCACCATCATTTGCGCCACCATCGTCTCAATCTACAACTATATCCTCAACAGAGTTGACCCAAGGCCCCTATGATGTTGCGCCTTCTATGGTACAAGCACCCTTCTCTGCTAGTGCATCTGGCTCGATGGAGCAGCCACAGTTTAACCCTCAATACATCAACCAGCTCTGTACCGGCGTAATGAGGCGACATGATACATCTCAGATGCCCAACAATGACTTCGCATGGGCAGAGGCTGGGATATCTATTGCGGGGCGGCTGCTCACAGACTTTCACGTTAACCATGCCTTGAGTAATGGCTTGAGTATAGATGAATATCTAGGCAGTATGGAGTATGGCTTAGGCATTGCTCAGCAGCAAATGCTTACTCAAATGGTTGAAGCCCTTGGCACAGAGTACTGGCATGGCCAGCACGACATGCAAGTGACCCCTTTGGGAATTCACAACACCGAGCTCTCATTTGTATGTCCATATGCCATGATAAGCCCAGACATTGTAAACCCTCGCTGCTTCCAGAAAATTAAAGACATTTCCTATTTGAAACAACACCTAAAGAGCCAATACCACAATACGAACAAACGACCGCGCCCTATTCTATTCGTTGACGCAGATCTGGAGCCTCTTCTCGAGGTACGAGAAAATCCACGGTTACGACATGAAGAACAATACAGAAGAATCTGCCATATCCTCTTCCCCGAGGAAATTCTTATCTCAAACCCTTATATTGATTATTCGACCATCAAGTGGCTGAGACATGTGTTCAAATTTATGTCCAAACGGGGCAGGGTGCGTCTAGCTGAAATTTATTTGAGCTTGCCTCCACTGGTTCAGCAGTTGAATCCAAACCAAGACGTCATATACCGAAGAGCACTCTACACATGGCTGCTCCAAGACTTTTACCAGCATCTTCCTGCACGAAGCCAGGAATTGCTACATAGATTTCTAAATCGGACAACATTTATGCGCTTGGGAAGCCCGGCAAGAACCAGGACACTGGCGGAAACACAACTAGAACAACAAAACTTGCCAACTCCGCCGCCTTACACCACCACCGCCCACTGGCCTGAGTCGACACAAGAACAACCCGAAGGTTTATCTCAGGAATTTACGGGAATATTGTCCAGTGAATCTCAAATTGATGATTCTTCCACATCCTTCTTCTCAGGCTCTACATCGATGCTTTCCTCCGCATCCTTCTTCTCGAGCTCTACACCAATGCTTTCCTCCCTGGAATACCCACCTACGATTATGCATGATTATGATATCACATATAATACGCAGGACTCGGTGAGCCTATATGGTTCACAGTTTGATCAGTGGAGCCCATGGGCGGGGGAAATGAATCCCGAGGATCCGGAACCTCATATGGGCGCATAATATCTCATCACCATCAACCGCACCTTTCTAGGATTTTTTTAATGGTACGTTTTTTTAATCTTATTTGCTATTGATTTTGATCTAATGAACAAAACGTCTTACGATTCACACACGACAGATACCCAACAACAAGCGCTTTGTCTTCTTCTTTTTCTTTTCTTTTTCTTTTACATGCGAATCATGGAGCAAATGGATAGCATTGAATTTAAGGCCCCTTTGTGGGAATTTGCGGACTAGATTAACAGGATAAATTTGATACTCCTTACGTTGGTGTAAGGGCATGAAGCATAAGAACTTAAAAGGTTTGAGTTCATGTACTTGTATACTATTATGGATGTACTTTCATACTCTACTTCATACTCTACTTCATACTCTACTTCATACTCTACTTCATACTCTACTTCATACTCTACTTCATTATGCATTGGAATGGAAATCACGTCGCATTTTTATCGCATACATCATGAAATTATATATTGTGAGCTTCACTCTGCGTCTACTTAGGAAAGACAATAAATATCAAACTTCATGATCTGGGACTACTCTTGATATAGATTACAGTTTATAGGCATTAAAAGATTAGTTTAAGGTACAGCCTTTCATGAAATTTAATTCATACTTGTTTTCTTTAATAACAGCCACTTCAGCTTCACCCTCCTTTTTTAGGCTATCCACGTGTAAATCAAGCTTAGATCCATCTGTAACGCTTTCGTGGGACAAAACTTAGGTCAATTGATTTTTTTATATAACAAATATATATAGCTATTTACTATCTTTATAATTCATTAAGAAAAAGAGAATATTAACTTATTCATAAGATGACGTATTAGAGGTCTATACCCCTGATATTTCTCCAATGCTTTTTGAACTATCCCTTTGAAGCCACTTCAGGTGCTACTTTCGATGATGTATCAATTTGAATTAATTAGACCCCGGATAGGTGTTCAACGTACTTTAATTTACTCCGCGACTATGATCCCTGTTTGCTGCATCTCCATTGGCATCTCATCGGGATCCGCCGACCGCCACTAGAGACAAGCTACATACTAGACCCAAGAACATGTTCGGCCTAAAGAACCGAGCACAGCCGTCTTGCCAGCACAACAGGCTGAGGCTCTGCTCGTGGAGGAGGACACGTAGCACCATCACAACCAAGTAAGAAGTCCAATTATCCTTCCATGTGATACAAGTATGCACTTCCTTTGGTATACTTACGGAGTATTTGACTGTAAAAGGAAACGTGCTTGATCAACTTCCCGCTCCTGAGCCAAAGCAAGATACCTGGTAGGCAATTGTTGGCCTACTATATCCCATCTTTCAATTCAGTGGGTCTTTAGTACGAGGCAGATTTTTCTACTGTATTATGTAGCTTTTGCGAAGTATACATACGTACTAGAAGTGCTGACGGGCTGGTATTAAAACAACCAACATTAGCATCAGCAGAAAGTTCGGGTTTGGTAACGTCTGCGGAAATGGTAATGGCGGTGGCTTAGCAGCTTCCTTTGGATGGCATTGAGTCACCTCGGTTCTATCGGTCCCCGTATTGTCGCCGATACAATAAATTAACATCTTTGGGGGAGGGGGGTAAAAGGCGTGAGGCTCCAAGGATTGCTGCTCAGCCGTCCAATCATCATTTTCTCAGCTGTGTGATGCTAGCACGAATACGGAATTCATTACACGTATTTGTAACATACAGGGAGTAATTGGAAGTATTTAATGCTTTGTAGTATCTCCTATGCATACAAGCGTGAGTGAAAATCTTGGGTTTGGATGGGTCGAAGCAGCAAATAACATCTTTGCTATTGACAATGGGATATAAGCCACACCTCAGCCTGCTTGTAAGACACATGCATAGATGTTTTGTTTGTTAGACACCGCGCCGCATATAGCCAAAGCAAAAAGGCAACTCCAGGTCCAATTGCGCAATTCCGTTACAGAAAAAGGGATAATAATGATAATAATGATAATAATGACAATAGTGATAATATTGATAATATTGATAATCAAAAAAAAAAAACAAAGATCAGAGTCTCTTTGGAGGAGTCTACGGAAGGAAAATCTAACGGAAAAGGGGGGGAGACAAAAAGGAGAAGGCCACAACACTCTCTTAACTTACACACAGAATTCGTCTCTTAATGATATACCACACTATTTATACCGTTCTTTTATTCGTGGGTTGCAATGACGTAGCCTTTAGGTACATGATTTGTGTCTATTGAATGTTTTTTTTGGGCTTCTAGCATGTCAAGCTGTTTTAGTATTAAACTCGTAAGCCCATCCTATCGAATTTTTCAAAACTCCTATTCACCTGACCTCATCTCCAAGCATACTATGTGTATGCTTAGAACTAGATTAAACTTGCACTCCTTCATTCTCACAAGCTTTTCTTGCCATTGCCTACCTAGGCGACTCCAGTCGTCGCGAGCCTCAAAAAAAAAAAAAAAAAAAAAAGTTGGAGAAATAACTAGGCATTTACAGATACTAGGTAAGGTAAGGTATAACCAAAGGCCCCCGTATCAACTAGGATACTCCATAATCCGGCCCATTATCTCAAGGGTTCCCGCTAACTAGCGATAGCCTCAATCGCTGTCTTCACCCATATCATAATCGAGGTCGTTGTACAGAGTACGAATACAGCCTCCCCCCACACGGCTATTGCCCTCTAAGCCTAGCAGGCCTACATCAACAACTACTGCGTACCTTTTATGTGACCATGGTATCTAACCATGACCAAAATACCACTCACCAAGTAGAGAACTCCTCACGCTCGGGATTCTTTGTTAATCAACCGGACATCAACAAGCAACAACTCCAAGAGCAGAGCTATCACCAGGAGTCACAAGAACTACCGAGTGAGCCATCCTTATCACAGCAAATCTTGTGGCAATACCATGATCTCGACCACAATGGCCAGCCAATGCCTTCTATCTACGCTGCTGAGCGAAGTGGCATCCACCCGAACCAAAAAACCTGGCCCATGATGGCTGAGACGGGCTTGGCTTCTCCCGAGACCCAATTCCTATCTTCATCGCAATCATCGATGCTGGGCGCAATCAACTCCACAGTTCAATCCTGTCCAGCTAAGAACTCGTTTGAAATGGCTGCAGCGCAAAGTGCTGATCATGCTGCGCCTCTTATATTACCATCTAATGCTGGTTCATCTAACTCGACGACGACGACGCTGGACCCGCAAGATCTTCAACAAGTCTGTACCGATGCAAAAAGGCGATCTGAAACGTCTCAAAGACTGCCATACATCAATGATTTCGCTTGGTATGAGGGTGAAGTAACTGTCGGAGGGCAGCTAATCGTCGTCGATCAGCAACACATAGTGCCAAGCAATAACAACGAGCTGAGCGTGGATGTTTGTCCAACTAGAACCACTACTGATGTTCCGGATCATCCATCTTTGCATGACCGGCAATTGCGTCCTATTGTTTCTCGAATGAGGGAAGGTCTCAGCCACTATTTCAAATTACATACGCAAAGGAAGAATCGCCAGCACACGCCAAGGGAGAATCGCCAGCATACGCCAAGTCATGAACGTCGACGCAAGATAAAAAACACACGACTCTCATTTGTGTGTCCATTTGCCATGAAGTACCCGAACGTTATAACTCATCGGTGCTTCCAAAAATTCAGCAGTATTGCTTATTTGAAACAGCATCTAAAGAGCAAACTCCACAATGCGGACTGTCAACCGGAACCTCTTTTTTCTGTTAATAAATCTCAAATACCAGATAGAGAGAACGGACGGAAATCGCATGACCAGCAATATGAAGGGCTCGTTCATATCCTCTTCCCCGGGCTAAACCTGACCCGAAGCACTCCTATCTGCTGTTCGGCAATTAAATGGCTGAGACAATGCTTCCAGTTTATGGAAAAGCACGGCAGGAGGTGTCTGGCTAATATATATGCTGGGCTGCCTCAGCAAATTAAGGAGTCATACCCAAACCCAGAAGTCATGTACCGAATAGCGTTCTACAGTTGGCTACTCAAAGACTTTAAACACCAGTTCTGTCAATGCGGTCAACAATTAATCCGCGAATTTCAAATGTCTGTGCCTGACATGACTTCCACTCCTGCATATGCAGATCGAAAATATGCGGTACTGTTTCCGGCTGGACACTACCCGGAGAGACAAGGCGACTTCTCCATATCAACTCCAAGGCATTCTACAGCTGGCCTGACACCTGATACAATACAACAACAAATCCCCCGCCAGTTCCCAGAGGAGAGTTGTTGCTTTGAATTGAACAACAATGAATTTCATTCTTCCACAACGCAC
This sequence comes from Trichoderma oligosporum, assembly GCA_015266385.1. Classification (NCBI taxonomy): domain Eukaryota; kingdom Fungi; phylum Ascomycota; class Sordariomycetes; order Hypocreales; family Hypocreaceae; genus Trichoderma; species Trichoderma oligosporum. The sequence goes on along the minus strand of JACBYL010000618.1, from coordinate 34,268 downwards.
GTCCCTGGTTCTACGGCAGTGCTTATAAACCACACCTGTATGCACCGAATGGTTCCTGATCTGGGGACAGTTATACACGATACGCAAGACCATGTGAACCTAACCGGCTCACAATTCCCATATGATGATTGCAGCCTAATACCTGGCAGTGCGTCTGAACTCTTGGATGACTTTCTGAATATGCAGGAAGGGAGTCTTGAGGAAGCAGGACCTTACCTTGGAGAAAACTCAGCATATTAACTGTGTCAACGTCGCGTTTCTATGATGCATTTTCTCCCCCTGAGGTATGTTCAATCGTATTTCCAATTTCTGTTGACATTGATGAAAAATGACTCACGATTCGTATACTGTAGATTTTAAGCAGCAAGCGAATATCTCATATGAAGACATGGAGTATCAAATGGATAAAGCATTGGTTCATTATCCTTCCAGGAGTACTCTATTACATGCTATTACCGCTACTTACCCCATATCATTTACTCTGCATTCTCTACAAAACAACTCTTCTCCACGGAAATACTCCACATGAAGTATTTTTCCAGCTTAGTCTCGTCTTGAGGCTGAGCTCCATCACCCATGACATCTTTATCGGCAACCCAGAAAAATAAGGCTGCCGTTTTGAACCAATAATCTTAACTTGCATGACGGATGGCGGGCTAAATCGAGCACATGTTACACTCATACCTCGGTTGGTGTCCGAAGCTACAAGATCCTAAGCATGTGGTTTACTTATACTTGTATAGGGGCTTCTCCTTCATACGCTTTTCTACTTTAGTTCTTTGTTTCTTTGTTTCTTTTTTTTTTATTTTTTTTTTTTTTTTTTTTTTTTTTTTTTTTTTTTTTTTTTTAGTAACGGTAAATCTGTTAATAACTATCTTCACGATTGTTTATTTAGGTGTTGATATAGTTGGTAATGATAAGTTAGGGTTTAGGTGGAACAATCCGATCTGAGATCTACGGGGTAAGTTGGGGTCCGAAATCTCTGCATTACCCCAGAAAAGAAAACATCCGCATAATTCCCATCCACGATGCGAAGCCATGAATATCACCAGCAAAAACGCCGAAGAAACGAGCTTAATATGGAAACGACGTCTAACGATTGATTTTAACCCTTAAAGCTTTCTTTTATTTTTATTTTTATTTTTATTTTAATCTCTATTTCTTTTCTCACAATGATCTAAATAAGAAAGAGACTTAAATAATATTTCTTAATTTAATTGAAAAAACTTAATTCAAAAAAATCCATTATATATTAAATCCTCAAATTAGTTAAATTTTATTGAAGCAGTTATGATTCATTTATTTATACGTTTATTTAGTTCCTTTATATATTTCACTAATTCAAATTATTACTTCTTATTTACTTATTATTGATTTCAAATCTAGACCTTGAGTGAGTAAATGAATTCAAGTCTTTATCTCTTCTTACTGCCTTGAAGCTTAAAGACAGATAATCAATAAGTCAATAAAGCTAGATTTATGTCCTTGATTAAAAGCGATAGAGTGGTGAACTTAAGCCTCCTATCTTCCTATAGCGTAGAGTCTATTCGTTATCCTCTCTTACAATCGGAGATGCCTTTCTCCATCCAGCAGCTGCATCAAAAACCTGGACAATAGGGTCCTCCTGAGATTAGTTCTCAATCTATCTATTGTGTAGGATTTCCATGCGACGGATGTATGTAGATAGCGACTCCCTCAGTTCTTGTCGAAAGTAAGCACTATAACCATCAAGTCTTTCATCCTCTTTGCTTGTAATCAAGGGTCTCTTCGGATTCGCTCTTATCCTCATCTCCAAATATCTGTCTAAATCTCTTCTATATTGCGTTACGGGCCTTTCCTCATAGGCCGCTATTTGAGCATCTTGTGCTGATCTCCAGGTTATACCGCAGTCGCCATTGTCGTCGTCATATTCATGCTGTTTATCCAGTGGCTGAACGAAGCTTATTAGTCTTAATTCTTTTCTATCTTTAAACTTTTAATTTATCTCATTTTTTCTCCCAAAATAAGTGTAAACAAAGGGACAGACATCAATGCATTTTCACAGGGTTATCGGACACTGAGGCTGCTTATATATTTCCTTTTTCAACAACAAGGAAAGAGAACTCCCCACAACTTAAAATTGCTAAGAGCTCTCTAAAGCAAAGAAAAGGTCAAGAGATGTCAGATTGTTTTTACATAGAGGATAGGAAGTTATGATTGGGTAAAGTCATAATACATGTTGCTACATGAGTCGTATTTCTAGTTCACATCCAGCCAAAAAGAATTCTCTAATATAAGGTACAAGGGATCACAAAGATTCAAGACTATATACCCTAATTAAACAAAGACTCAATTATTATACCCAATCAATCCCTTATTTCTCTATTAATCCTTTTTCCCCCTACTCTTTATCCTCTCCTCACCAGTTCCATGTAATACATCAAGCAGCCCAATTCCTCCGAAGAAAACATCAAACCTCTCATGATGGCGGTCGTGTTTTTCTGCAGCACCTTTGAAGAAGTCATACCCACTATGTACTGTGGACGTTTCAATCAACTGGAATGCCAGAAATATCCACATAGTCAAGACATGCGCTCCCAGCAGCAGCGGTGGCAGTAATATGGGAAGCACATTAGCGACGACATGCTCTACCGGATGGGCATATTGCGAGGAAAATGCCACCGGCGCTGTGAACTTATGATGCGTCTTATGGATACGCTTGTACAACGGGCGCCAATGGAGAAGCCGATGGGAGTAATAGAAGAGGGCTTCACGAGCTAACACACTGATGAGAAGATGTCGTGAGAGTTCTCCCAGTGAAGGAAACTTGGCGTCGATTCTGATGCTGGGGGGAAGGTCCTTGGTGATAAAGATATAGAGTAAAGTGCTGTGGAGGACGATGACGATGATTTGGTTGCGGATACAGACAATGATGGAGTGGAAGATGTCGCGGGATGAGGGCTGCTTAGGCGCAGGTTGGATCTTGTGTCTCTCGGAAAAGGACGGTGCTATATAGTCGAGAGAGACGAAGATGATGCATGGAATCCACCAGAAGATGACTTGAACGAGAAGAGTGCCGACAAAGTCGACGGTGTAAGGATCGTAAGCTGCAACGATGTGTTCCCAGAGAGCCCTTACGGTGTCTAAGTTAACCATATTTGACCTCGAGGATGGCTTCAGGTATTAACGATGATAAGAATCTCGACTCTCAAAGTCTCAGACCAAACTCACCGGGGTGCTGTGACAGATCAAAACACAACAAGCAGAATGTGAGGTGGCAAACAACTCTGGTTTATAAATCCCCCATCTCAGAGAACAGAGCCCCCTCCGCCACCAAGAGCTAGCCTGACACAGAAACAAACTGATCTGCCTCGGCTCTGCTCGTGAGGGGCAAAAACAAGAGCGGAAAACAATAGCGGAAGACAAGGTTCCCAAGGTTCTTCTAGCACCGGGTCTTGCTCAGCCGCATCTCCACGTTGGAAAGAGTCCCTTTTCCCCACCCTTTGAGTTGGGTCTAAGACAGTTTAGCTCGAGTTGTCGAGGGATCAAATGACTAACATGTTGAAAGTCTGGGGAAACGGTATCTCAATAGGCGTCATACTCAATATCTCATCAGCTCTCTGATACTACTTTCTACCTGATTAGTATTCTACTATCCCCATTTCTCTCGCACACATATATATGTCTCGATTCACATGCTTTATAACATAGTATATAAATAAACTCTGTATCTAAACCACAAAACAAAATTCTACACTCTCCATCCCCCTTCAAGCCACTCTTGTGCAATCTTATAGGCTCCCTCACGCACATCTCCCGGCACGGTATGCCCAGCTCCATCCACCGCCACAAACGCCAACCGGCCATCAGCCGAGCTCTTCCAGAACCCCGTCGCCGCCATCCGCTCCGGCAGGTCCCGCCATTTCGTCAGTCGATAGTCTGCTAAACCGCTCCATCGCAGGTTGTCATACCGCCACATATTGCCAGGTGTGTTGACAATGTAGTCCTGATTCCCCTGTAGCACGAGGATGCGGATATCGCCTATATTAGGAGTACGGTAGGCGTCTAGGATATGGGCGACTTCGCGAGTTGTGGGGCGAAAGGGGTCTTTGGAGAATATGTAGGCGGAGTTTATGTCCAAGTTGAGATCCTTGAAGAGGAAAGAGGATGGGAACTTGAGCGCTTTCATGATGTGATCTTGGTTGAGGTAGTTTGTTATATTGCCCTTTGTGATGTCTGCACAGAAAGGCCAATTGGGGCACGGAAGATCAACTTATTGGGACAAATGAGCTTTGTCAGTCCATTCTGCGCTTCAAACATCTTAAATAGAGGAGGAGTAGAAAAAGAAGAAGAAAAGGATGGAAGTAATATTTCTTCAACTTACTGTTAAATGGATTCCTCTTTCCTGCCTGGATCTCTTCCTCATAATACGGATCCACGACCTCACTGCTATGCATCAACAACCCATAGCACGCGTATCCGTCACTGCTCGCATCACAGTCCCTCCCCAGCTCAAACACCTTGGGCACGGTCAATCTCAGCGCCTCACACACCGTATCATTCATAATATGCCCATCACGTCGAAAATCCGTACACAGGAGCTCGTATACCCCCACCGCGGGAGCAGTGAAATCAATCACGGAATTCACCAGTATCAGCGACGAAATATTTCCCCAAAAGGCATCCCGAGAGTTATACCGCCGAGACTCTAGTATATGATGCAAGTAAATTGGTCCATAGTGCCCACCGTACGACTCCACCGCGATATGGATCGGCAGTCGGGCCCGGTCCGGGAAGACCTCTCCGAAGAAGATGTTGAGAAAGGCCTGGAAATCAGGTGCGCCGTCAAGATCAAGCGATGGGATGGGTGTCCCCTCAGCGAGTGAGGAGAAGCCCACACCGGCAGGCTGGTCGAGGAATAACACAGACGCGTTGTTATTCCACGCAAACTCGTTTGGGACGGTGCTGTTGGCACCCGGATGGAGCCAGCAGGCCCCCAATTCGTTGAAGAGCCCCATCATCGAAGTGCCTCCAGGCCCTCCGTTCATCCAAATGATGATAGGATCGTTGGCCGGATCATTTCTACTGTTAAAGAACCAGAAGAACAGCCTATGTGTGTCCGATACGTCGATTGTACCCGTCCATTGAGACTCGCCATAAGTGGCACATGTGGAGTTATCCTGCGGCGTTAATGTGAATTGCCCTGCCTTGAAGGACGGGATATCTGATGCTGAGCCGGTCAACAGCCGTTGTTCACCACCATCATCAATACCAGAATTCTGAAATTGAATTCCATTAGAGGAACCCGATAATCCATGCTCAGCTGCGAAAAATGGAGCAAGTCTTAAATACGCTGTCGCACTGTCGGCAAGCAGCAGACTCGCCGCAATCGCAGCTCCAGAGATAATCATGTCCAAGTTCGATAATGAAGTGAGTTACCGTCCTACTAATCCATAACGAGTCATATGGAAACAACTGATAAACACAAAAAATATAATCACACAACGTTAGAATAGTTCATAGTCTTCTTATTTCTCCAGTGGGGTCCGTTTACCGTACCCGATTTCTACGCGATTCCATCATCCGAGGCTTCGTAAGTCTATACGCATGTAAGTGGTCGCTTATCACTTCCTCGGCTTCTTAATTCTCTTCGGACATAGCCATAAATCTCATCAGCACAGCAGAAAAGCGTTTACCGTTGGAGTAGGATCACGCCGTCGTATTGAAGGCACTTTGATAGCTTTACTGTACAATGAAATTGGAGAGACAATTGCCAACAATAGGTCGGTACGCGATTATAAATTGCATGGTTGTATCAAGGATGTCAAGCCAATTACCAAACCACATCGCGCTACAGTACGTGTTCTCAGTTTCAAAATGATCATATTCCATCAATTCGTCACTATCTCTGATATATCCAATTTATATAGCCTTAATACTGAATGCTCTTTTCAGAGCCGCCTGTAACAAAAGAAAAAAAAAAAAGTTGCATCGATCAGTCGAGTCATAGTTTGAAGCCAAGACAATCAAAATTTCACAACATCAACGCATCAAACGATGAAGTCTTATACAGAACATGCCCAAAATAAACTTATTTCATCCATTCATTCATTAATTCGTGATTTCGTTGTCTATGCGCCAACTTGAAGCAATTCTTGCAACGCTCAGGTCAAGGTGGCCAACATCGCACGGACACGTCCAGGTGAGGGTCCTGTACAGCCTGGTCAGCTGCCTGCTCGATAGGAATAATAATAATAACAAGAAAAATAAAATTTAATAGCCATGCGGCATCAAAGTGGCAAAGCGGCGCACCTTTCATCGATATTTCGGGACGCTGATGGACATCCTACCTTTCTTGTCCTTCTCAATACGCGGCGGTTTGTGGGCCGGCACAAGCCTCTCCACTTGCTCTTCGTATACCACAAGCTCTCCATTAGGCAGCCTCTCACTCCGAATAACCTCTCGCTCGCCAAATTCTCGTTTAGGGCGGTGTTGAAGCTCTTTTTCCAGAGCACGAATCTCCGCACGAATGTCTTTTCCACTGCGTGATCGAGAGCGGTGGCGCTCGACTAATTGGTACTCGCTACTGTGGTGGTGGTGATGGCGCGAGTGAGAACGACTGTGAGAGCGACTGCTGCTTCGTGATGGCGACACTTCTCGGTATACAGTCTTATCAACCAGCTCGACATCGCGGGGTGCAGCTTCGATAATAACGGGAGGTGGAGGTGGCGCTGGCGCGGGAATGATAATTGTCTTCGGGGGTGGCGGTGCTGGAGCTTCAATGATGAATTCCTCTCTGCGTTCCCTAATTAAATCACCAGCAGAGGATCTGGCGGCAGCAACTTCTAATTCACCTTTTGTGTTCAAGTTAGCATTTGGAGCCTCCCAATAGAATTGTTTAAAAGACTTGACTCACTATTCTTGTACTCTTCACTGAGTTTGAGCAGTTCGTCAATATTGAGTTGCCCCAAAGCTTTTTGAACAACGATTACATTGCCCTATTAATTGCTTGGTTAGATTTTTTTTTTCTTTCTATTTTCTTTTTATCAATCTGTTATTGGTGGACGTCAAGACATACCTCTTCAACAAAAGGGTAGCCAATATCAATTAGAGCCCGCTTAGACACTAATCTAGAAGGAATTCTTGTTTTGCCCTTCTTTGGATACTCGCTCTTGACAGTAGTGCCACCGCTGCTGCTGCTGCTGCTGCTAGAAGATCGGCTTGAAGACTTAGATGCATGAGATCTGCCCCGGTGGCTTCGTCGAGTGGAACGGGACTCTCGGCTCCTGCTCCTCTTCTCTCTTTCTTTTTCCTTCTCTTTCTCTCGGATTATTTCTCGCTCGACAATGCGCTCAGGGTAGCGAGGGGGGTAGTCATCCTCAATGCGGTCATGCTCGACTTGTATATCTTCGTAGAAGCGATCATCATATCGCCGAGGCGGCGGAAGTCCCCGAGATTTGGGAAGAGGAATAGGCGTGTAAGCTGGCGCCCGGTATTCTTCACGGCGGAATTCCTCCCGGCGAATATCCTCCCGGCGGGCCGGAGCCGGAAGCTCTTCTCGTTCGAAAAATCTGTTGAGAGGACGACGGTCAAAGGTGTCGAGAGATGACTGGCGGCGAAGGAGCACTGGGCGTCGTGGGGAAGAGTCACGATAATATTCACGATCACGCTCCTTTTCCAATACAGCGCGGCGGTCAAATGGTTCTCCTCGAGGTTCAGGTCGTCGTTCGAAGCGCACATCGTCTTCATAATACCGACGATCGCGAACTATATCGTCTTCGTATGATGATCTCCCGAATTTCCGGTCATGTCGCTCATCGGAGCGATCCCGCCCGCCCCGCCCGCCACTCATAAAAATTCGGTCCTCTTCAACAAAGCGCTCTCTCTCCTGGTCCCTGTCTCTTTCACCAATGAGACGATCTCGGTCCCAACGCTCTCCACGACTAGCCATACTGAGTCGAGAATCAAACGAAGAATTGAATAGAGGCTCCGAGGAAATAAGTTGTTGTTGTAAAAGGGCAGAGCGTGGAATATGTATGTGTAAGATATATATATATGTGTGTGTGTGTGTGTGTCAATTCCTTTCTCCCTCTCTTTGTCTGATAGTACCGTGCTTCAAAGACAAAGAAGACACAGCCCCTAAGAGACTATTTCGACTCTGCCAATATCACAGAAAGGTTAAGAGATGAGATGACGGGATGAAAAAGGAGGACTAGGACCGGACGGATATACGAAGCAGTTTATCTTCTCTTGAGAAGAGAGCTAATAGGCGAGACCAAGTGGATGGTAGGGGGGAAGCGATGACGTTTGTGGTGTCTGAGCCCCGCTTGATCCCCTTGGCGTGAGGCTTCCAGTCAGTTCCAGGTTTTACGCAGGGCAGGGCAGGGCCTCAAGCGCTAATGGTGGCCAACAGTGGGCTGTATCATATCAAATCAAATATTAGTGGACGGTAAATGGACGGGAAGAGCAAGCCACGGAAAGGCCCCCAAGGCCCCGTGATAAGCCACAGCTGAAGCAAGGTGAGGTCACATCGTTGATTTTTGTCTTGAGACAGGGAGAAGCGTGAGAGCGCCTGGTGAGGTTAGAAGTGTGAGGGAGCCAAAGAAAACCAGAGAGAGGCCAGAAGGAGCTGACGAGTGGCTCTCGTGATGTCGTAGTTCACGGGGGCGGCGCGCTTGGGAAACGGATGTGGCTGGTGAGAATCGATAATTGCTACTACGTAGGTAGAAAGATGGTGGTGTGGGTGGTAGAGAGAGAGGCAAAGAGGCTTCAAAGTTCCTCTCACTCTGACACAACTAAAAGAAGGCTTTCCCGTTGTTGCTAATTTTAAAGTACAAGTTATAAAAAGACAGAAACAAAGAGAGAGCACGGGAGAGGAATCTATAGATATCTACTCCGTACCTTATCCTACTGACTCCCTTAGTAGGTACTTACCTATCCAGTCCTCCAGGCACGCTCACGTACCGTCATGTGTCTCTCGCTGAGTTTGTTGTGTCTCTGCCAGCCCAAGATCATTTTTCAATAAAATGTCTAGACCTTGTTCAGGTGAGGGGTCCTGGTGACGTTGTTTTGTGAAAGCGTTGGGATCCATGAGCTTCGGACTGAAACCCCCCACACATGTGGTTTGCCCTGTAAAAATGAAGGGCTTCAATATTCCAACTTATCTGGTGAACCCACTTGCATTGAGACGCATGAAAAAATACTAGCAGTACTCCGTAGTGAACTGTAATTATTACCCTGGTAAGCAACTGTTATAATGTCGCTTATTTCTGGCCCCAAGAAAAGATATCCACGTTGTATTTAGGCTTCAACCCAAAGATGCCTAGATACGGAGCATTCTATGCAGTGCTTTCATAAGAAAAAAAAACATTGCCCATGACTACTTAGATATCATACAGTTCCAAATTATACGATATTTCTCTATCCTCTGACTTGATCACCCGGTAAGCTCATAGAACTCACTCAACCAACGTAGCAACGAAGTAGAGTAGAATATATACATACATACTTGTACATTAGTATTACATGTGCTGCAGCCCTCTTCCAGCACAGCCATCCCAAAGCCCACCTTGTCCCTTTCGCGAGCCCATCGCGGAAGACGGCATTTTGCTGGACTGATGCAGGAGTCCATTGGGCCGGGACGAGATCTGACATCCGTGCTCCCGTCCCACTGCATGAGCCCTTTTTTTTTTGTGCTTTTCTGTGCCTTGATCACGGCTCCTTTAGGTAAATCTTGGGCTGCGGCCACCCGGAGTTCGTGATGGGGGCGGCCCACGCTTGTACGAATTGATATCCACTCATCAGGCCATTTCGCAGACGAATTTTCCTTGCTTTTATGTTGCCTTTTGAAGGCTTCACGGGTTTCGCCTTTTAAGGCCCAAGAATTTTATGCCAAGGCTCAAAATTCGCGAATTATAGGCAGCCATGCTTCGGGTCCTTAGCGAGTGGAGAGCTGACAGCATGATTCGTGTGTACCTACTCCGTATATGCACATAAAATGCCCAACTATGATGTTGGATGCATGTACATGTAAAGAACTTTTAAAGAGAGCGTCTTCTAGGCAGAATTACCAACGAGTTTTTTTTTGTGTCCTTTTTATGACTGATGAGATAATTGAATGAGATGACTACTTGAGAAGCTTGATAGAATGACGAGATGGAACTTCCCAGAGTATACTTGAAAGTCTAGATGATGATAAACTCCAATGCCAGCTCCCAGTCTTCGAAGCATAATGATGGTTGATCAATTACCACCTCGCTTAAATCATATAGCAAAGGTCCATCTCGGCCACGGCTATTGTTTCAAGAGTCGACTTCCGGTCAAACGCCGTTGCTGAGGAATGAGGAAATAAGAACGATACTGGTGTCTTCAAATCTCTAACACGGCCCGTGCCCACATTGTCATGGAAAAGGTTCGCTTACACTGACCGTCATATTCCGTTTCGCACCTACAATACCTGTATACAGTTTCTCTCTCGACGCTGTCAACCGACTGAGCCAACAGTTCTCGTGCTCGTGCTCCTGCTACATAATGGCGGAGTTTCTGAAGCTGTCCAAACGGCTTCTTGGCGTACCAGGAGCCAAAAGAACTACACGCTTGGTTATTTAGAGATAAGCTTGAGGTGGCTTGAGAAGCCAGCTTCAACGTATAGTGGAACACAATTCAGGCCTCACCGTCCTCGTCCAGTTTGATCAAAGAAGTTGAAGGAGTCTTCAACAGTAAGCTACACCTTTTGTGCATAGTGCTTGATAGCTTCAGGTTTCAGTATTATTTGGTGAGCTAGAGATTGCAAAGGTGAATCTATCAAGCTGACCGTGAATACGGTTACCTCGCGCACGATTTTATTCGGCTTGCCTTGTCGGGATCAGAATCTGTTGATAAAGGACGGAAAGTAAATGACAGGGAGTGCCTTGACTATCACTCATGCACGTCTCTTCCATCAGCTCCGCAGTTCTTCTGAAGTAAGTTCCTATAAAAACTCGGCATCAGACCTTTAATGGTGCAAAAATAACAAAACGACACTGTGAGGCTCCCTGGCTAAAGATTAAACATGATTTCCTGCTCTATATTGACATTGAAATTGAGTTTGGTGTACCACAAAATACCACACGTAGTCCGACCAACTACCCAAAGTGGAAAGAATTGAGCAACCAGGTATGGCCGAAATCTTTCTATCCACGATATCTACATAATCTATTGGTAAAAGTTGATTCCACATAGCGATTTTGATCCTTCACATGCTCTCGTATACTTTCGGTAGCCGACTTCTTCTTAACCTTCAGTCCCAAAACCATCATCAGTTTGTTTGCTGAGATGATCGTTTATCTTCGTTTAGAGGGATTGACTGTTTCCATGCACCATATACCATATACCATATAAAGGATCAGTCATCTATAGCCGCATCTAACAATAGTAATCCTCATTATTATGGGAGATGATGCCAACTAGAGAGAATATTTAACAGAAACGAACTGTTAAAGATCCCTGCAGCAAAGCTATCATCACCAGTCTCGGATTATATGCCATCACGCTTTTAGAAGGTTGTACATTAATGTATAGAAGATTTGTTCCCTCTCTCCCTTAGTGAGTGGGGAAAAAAACATTCGCAACAACTACATACTTGGCAATATACCGTTATATCAGGTGAGACTCATCCATTGTTGAAGCGTGCGCATTATCATTCTGACTTCTCGGCTTCGTTACATTCTAGTGATCCTCGCCGCATATGCACAATTACGTCCGCAAAAACCTAGCTGCATTAGAGCCTGTAATTCAGATCCTTGCGCTAAGGTGGTGCAGTTTTAACGCTAAACGTATCCCTAAGCGCTGAGTAGGCTCGATGCTTGGCACTCTGTAGCTGCAATATTTCACTAGAATGTTGGACCTCAAAGTTCCCTGTCTTGTTCGCTCTCCCTCATCAAAGCGGGAAGCGCCGAATCAAATCAGATGAATGAAGTCGTAATCAAAGGAGTCGAACAAAAGTCTTTGTTCTTCGTTCATCATGACCATTTTTATCCCCTTATAATAAACGAAGAGATCATTCGGCTCTCCCACGCCACTTCTCTTATCACATCTCCAGTCAATTCTCAAACAATTCTCAGAGCGACCTGGCTGCCATGACGAAACATCGTGAGCCAACTGTCTCCCCTAATACGCCAATGCCAAAAGGCTATGGGTTTCTCAAGAAGGGCAATCCTTTCATGACAGCTCTCTGTCGTCGAAAGACTCACGAAGCGGGAAAGCCCTTGTACATCGTAATGGGCAGCGGCAAACCAGAGGGATTGCGAGCACCAAGATGGATACTACAACAAGTTTTCTCAGAAGAGAGAGCGACAAAAGAAAGGAGGCGTAACGCTGTTCAGAGACGGGATGCGGCAACTGAAGATACCTTTGAGAGGGCCATCAAGGAGAATTTTGCAAATATTCCAAAGCAAGACCTGGCTGTAATACTCAGGCGCACTCTTAAGAAGAGAAGCGGAAGAGTAGGCCGCACAGGAAAGCTAGATTTGGACAAAAAGGCATACCTAGCAGTTCAAGCACATATTCGACATTGCCACACAGACTACGATAAAATCACAAAGGCGACTCAAGACCGGGATTCTGCCAGGAGAGCTATCCGAGAAAAGGTTTCTCAACTCTTGGTCGAATGGGGTGGAACAGCAGCATTAAAAGCAGACAGCGCTACTCATAAGGAAAACAAGAGAAGACTCCAGAAAAGTCTATCGAGCCGAGGATCCAAGAGACGACGACGCACACCTTTGACAAGAACCAGAAGGGGTCATATACACAAGCCTAAGCCCATGTCAGTACCCAAACAAGCTACAAAGCAGCGGCAGTATTCGGAGGGCTTCAAGGTGTCGCAGCAATCACAACCAATCGTAATTGACTTGACCCAAGATGAAGATGACTCAGAAAGAAAGGAAGAAGGCGGTTTAATAAATCGAATTTCATCCGAGGACGAGCACTCATACCAGGATTCGGAAGATGAAGACGACGTCTCATATGAGCTGTCTGATGCAGTGGATTCTGACGGAGATTATGAAATAGAGAGCGACTGGCTGTCAGATTGACCATTGTACTCCGTACTCCGTATTTGTTAGTGAAATGAGTACGAACCTAGACTACGAAATGCAACAAGAGGCTTTTCTATTTTTGTCTGACGCTAAAGTATTTAATGAAAAGCGAATAAGATCAATGTGAACATATAATTGTTCGCTATTTATTGATAGACTGAAATAATTCGGCAGCCCGATTCCATTTATGGATTGCTTGTTGCCAGCTACAATTACCTACTTAAATTACCAAACGCAGCGCATTAATGCGAATGAGAGGGAGCCCCATGGATGCCGTTTTTACAGTGGTCGTAGGGCGGCAGCTGTAGGGCAATTAGTGCTGTAAAATCTCCCGCATCTGGTCAAAATAGCTGAATGCTACTCTGTAATCCTAGGACCATGATAAATTAACCCCACGTGATGCTACGGGAACCCCCTACGCCTCTCCAAGCCTTTCCCTCCTGTCAAACCCCTGACTAGGATTGCGCCAGCCGCAAATTCAAACATTACAAGGCAAGATAGCCTAGTGTACTTGCTTGGCTGCTCTCTAGGAGCAATTTGGCCTTTGTCTTTGTCTTTTTTTTTTTTTTTTTTTTTTTTTTTTTTTTTTTTTTTTTTTTTTTTTTTTTTTTTTTTTTTTTTTTTTTTTTTTTTTTTTTTTTTTTTTTTTTTTTTTTTTTTTTTTTTTTTTTTTTTTTTTTTTTTTTTTTTTTTTTTTAGTCGCTCCTTTAATTGTTCATTTTGCTCTAAATTCCGTCCTCGTGGACGATTCCATTCGTTATATTTCTCCGTGGCACGTACTATTTCTGTACCTACCGAACGAGCGATACGCCTTTCAAGTAGCTCGATCCAACCGGAACTCTCTCTCTCTCTCTTAGTAGTTGCGGGAGCGTGCTTAATCGAAACTGTCGAGGCTCGAAACTCACCCTAGTTCAGTAGTCAATTGTCTCTGGCACCTTATCGAGTCCAATTTCAAAAACGGTCTTATTTTGGTACGCCAGGTCGCACACGACTGACGCGAAAATGGACAAGTCGCAACACCGAGCCAGTGGCATCCCGCGCCCATCTCGACTTCCTCGTCCCGTCTCCGGTATTATTCAGCCACCACAAACGCCAACGCAAACTGCCAGCTCTACATCATCGCTTCGCCCGAGGCCATCTCGAGACAGTTTGGTAGGAGGTGTCGGGGAGCTTCAGAACCCAAGGCTACGAGCCTCTGCTTCCCGGGGCCAGCTGCGCTCCTCTGCCAATACTAGCGACGGACGTGCACCATCTCTGCGAAACTCTGTGTCTAGTAACCAGCTTCGTTCCAGCTCAACACGCACGCCCGCTCCGAAACCCGCTGCTCCAGTGTCAAAGCCCATTCGAGCTGTATCGTCATCCCAGCGACGATGGAGCACCATTACTAATGCCCCAGCGGCGCAGTATAAGCCCTGGGCAGAACCACAAGACTCGGATAGATACGATTTCGAACAAGAAGCAGATCCCGTAGAGGAATCCAACGACCGCCTCAACTCATATTTGAACGATTCGGTAGAGGCATCAAGTCGTTTTACTAGTAATAGCGAGTCCCCAGCCCAGTCCCCAGAGAGAAGCACGCCCCAGCTCAACACTCCGAAGCCTTCTCTTTCCGAGCGAACGGTTGAGACTCTTTCACAGATACCGTCATCTCCTGCTTTGAGTAAGAAGTCGTCCTTATTCTTTGATTCAGGTCGACCAATGTCGCGAGCCGAAAGCTCAGCTTCAAGACCAAGCTCTAGCTACAATTCTGATGGATCTGGAAGACTTTCATCTCGACCTGGTTCTAGCGGGGGACCTGACGACTCGGGATTCACGAGTCCCCGGATGTCATCAGCCAATCTGTTCAAGAGGCCACTTTCAGTCATTCATAGCACCTCTGATAGAGTCTCCAGCAACCCCCAGAGACTTCGCCCAAGCAGCCGTGCTTCGATGGTGGCATCAAAACCATCTGCTTCTATGCCTGATTTCGGAAGCCCAGGTCCAGAGAAGCTAGGGAAAACGCCGACAAAGCCAGTCCAAAAAGCCACATCCAAGTCGTTAAAGCAAAGGGCGTCAGCGCAGGGTCTGAACAAGAAATCATCCATGCCGGCTCTGAACGCTGGTGATAGTTTGGAACATCCCACCTCTTCCTGGAATGGCACTATTGCGCCAATTTCTGAGGCAGTAAAACAACCTGCTGTTGAATCGGACCAATCAACTCACAAGTCTTCAGCAGCGCTTCGAGATCAGATCGCCAAGGCAAAAGCTGCTCGAAGGGCGGCAATGAAGCAAATGCCTAGTGCGGCCTCAACAACTGATGAGTTAATAGCAATTCCATCGAAGAGCGGGCTCGACTACAATGCAGCGTTTGAAGACCCTTTCAATTTAAATAAGGAGCAAGATACGAATGACAAAATCGTGAAGCAACGCGTCGGCGCGGCGAGAACCAGCGGAAAGTTGAATATTGCTGCACTAGGGCTGAAGGAGGTTCCCGGCGATGTCATGAAAATGTACGACTTTGAGACCATTGGAGGCGGGGGAAGCTGGGCAGAGAGTGTTGAGTTGACCAGACTCATTGCTGCGGACAATGAATTCGAAACGATAGATGAGAATGTGTTTCCCGACCTTAGCCCCGAAGAGCTGGAGAATGACGAAGAGGGCCGTGGCAACATCTTTGGAGGACTCGAGACTCTCGATTTGCACGGCAATAAGCTGCTAAGCGTGCCGCTGGGGTTTCGCCGCCTCGCCCAATTGACCACCCTCAATCTGGTGAGTATCTCCATGGCCTTGATGGTTTTCGGGGTCATTTGTTCACATTTTTTAGTCGTCCAACCGCCTGGAAAATGGATGCCTTGATGTCATCTCGCAGATGACAGCAATCCGTGATCTCAAATTGGCAAACAATCGCTTTGCTGGGCCATTAAATTCGAATCTCACAAATTTGAGTGCTCTAGAGATACTCGACATTCACGGAAATCAAGTCTCTGCTCTACCACCCAGTTTGGAAAGCATTACACGGCTACGTGTTCTCAACTTGAGTGAGAATAGCTTTGAGTCGCTCCCATTTGAAGAGCTCGCAAAATTACCCCTGACAGAACTTGATCTGAAAAAAAATAAGCTATCAGGGACTCTTATTGAAGAGTCGGTTGTGTCTTTACCGTTGCTCCAAACTTTTGACCTCTCCGCCAACCAATTGACCCGACTTGTGCCTGCGGGTGCCTCGATCGGTCTCCCCGCTGTCCACACTCTCTCACTCTCGGTGAATCGACTACAGGAGCTTCCAGATATGACGATGTGGACAAATCTTTTAACGCTTACAGCGGACGCGAATAACATTCCCAACATTCCCATTAGCTTTGCTAGTCTCGAAAAACTGCGACAGGCAGACTTTTCCAGCAATGACATTCGCGTTGTTCCTCCTGAAATAGCTCGAATGGACAATCTCACTATGCTTCGACTAAGCGGAAACCCATTACGAGACAAGAAATTTGCTTCAGCTTCGACAGCAGAGATCAAGGAAGTACTCTCAACAAGACTAGAGCCCCCTCCCCCATATCAGGAACCTGTCGATCAAACGTCAATTGTCACTCTAATAAATCAACTTGACATTGAGAAAAACCAGGAAAAAATGTCGGCGGTTGATACCGAGGATGTAGACAGCCGATCTGATGGCGATGATGATTTTGCCACGCCTCCGACATCTGCGCCTCACTCGCCTGCAAGATCCCGTGCGCAAACAGTAGTGAGGGAGACTTGGCCAGTCAAGCCAGGCGGACTTCTCGACCGTTCACGCACCGAATCATCTTCGTTGAGTCCGGAAATCTGTACTGAGCTTGCCAGGAGCTATCAGATAAGACAGGCACAGCTTCATCACAATCTCTTGAAAGCATTCCCCGGGTCGCTACAATTCTTCTCCCAAACACTCACCTCGCTATCACTGGGTCACAATCAAATGACGGGAGAGACGTACCTAACAGAAGACCTGAGTTTACCTGCTCTCACGGAACTAAATTTAAGCTCGAATACCATTACCAGCCTAGGTCCGTTGACAAAATTCCTTAACGCTCCTGCACTGGAAAAGATTGACGTCTCGCTCAATCGCCTCACTGCCCTTCCGCCCGACCTAAAGCAGAGTTTTCCCAACCTAAAGGTATTGCTCGCGTCTAACAACCAACTAACCGAGCTTGACCCAGCTGCCATCAAGGGCCTTAAAGTTGTTGACGTGTCGAGCAATGACATTGGGCATCTGGATCCTCGGCTCGGCCTCTTGGGTGGGAAAGGTGGTCTCGAGCGGCTTGAGGTGACGGGTAATCGATTCAAGGTCCCCAGGTGGAATATCTTGGAACAAGGGACGGCAGCCACGATGAGATGGCTTCGAGGACGAGTTTCGGCCCCTGAGATGGACGAGTGGAGGGCTGAGAATGGAGACGATGACTCGGACGATGTGGACTAAATGGGACAATTTGGCTTCTGAACTTTGTTGACCTCTTTTTTTTTATCGAGGTCTTGTACTATTTTTCTGCTACTTATTTCATCTACCCTTGCAGAGGGTGGAGCTGTATATTACATTGGTGATCGAGTGTATGGGTAGAGCGCTGAGGGGAGTAATGGGTACGGGATTATTGGTGTACAGATTCTACCATTGAGCTTGCAAGAGCTTACAAAATAGTACATACAGGTAGGTAGAGTAATTATTAATGTATATTAATACGTATGGTTAACCACTCAATTGGCTCGTATAGCAAAGTGTATATCGATATTCCATGACGCCGTTGAAGAGTGGCTTGAACTACATTCGTTTGCACGAATACGTTTCTACAAGATATCAGCTGTTGAGCCCAGTCTGTGTGATTTCTTAGGTACATACATGTTCGTTAAAGTGAGGTA
Organism: Trichoderma oligosporum; assembly: GCA_015266385.1. NCBI lineage: Eukaryota > Fungi > Ascomycota > Sordariomycetes > Hypocreales > Hypocreaceae > Trichoderma > Trichoderma oligosporum. The sequence goes on along the minus strand of JACBYL010000618.1, from coordinate 16,350 downwards.
CAGGTACTCCGTACTACTACTATAGTACTTTACTCAGGTACAGGCATCTATACGGAGTTCAATCATACTGAGGAAAGAGCAACCTGAGACGAAGATTTTAGATTTGTCCAAATAGCTGGATTTCTCCTGGTTGAACCAACTGCTCTATCTTTTGATGATCACTATCAAACATTTCAATATTGTCCCTCGCATTTGTGAAAGAAACACACTTCAGATTTATACAAGCGCTTTATTTTACACGATGGCCTCTACAACTACAACTACAACTACAAAGCTCATGTCCAGCTGCTCGAAACAAGCGTCACCACTACCAAGCGTTGCGAGCCTGATGGAAAAAAGTCCCTACGAAATTCATCACAGTCTACTGGCAAATATTTCATCAAATGGAACCACGCCGTTCGGTCGTCCAGTCACAGAAGATCATGAAGGAACACCTTATGATCCCGGCGCGATTGTCAGAGTTCTTATCCCAGTCTCAGTGGCAGGATGGCTACTCTTTGGGATCATTTGCATTCTGTGCATCAACGGAAGAGGAAAGCTGGGGAGATGGATTCCAGAGTGGTATCTAGATTCGGAGGGAACGGTGCGAGATAAGGCCTTGGTAGGGATGTGGTGGGTGGCAGTTATGGTCCTTTGGCCGGTGATATTGCCAGTGTTGTTGGTGAGGAAAGTGATTCGTGTGGTTAAATGGCGGATAAAGGAGAGCAAGAAGGAGGCTAAGATGCTGTGGCCGAAGGAAATCATGGAAGAGGTATGAAGAGAAGAGACAATGGAGTTGAGAGTGATGGTTGCTTTTTTTACATTTTATTTTATACATGATGATGCCTGCAGGGTAAGACTACTTGATGGAGGAGGGGATATGGTATTACTAGTATGGAGTACGAAGAAACATAGAGGTCAATATTTATATGAATAAGGTACTGGACAAGAGTCTTAAAATAAAAGAGGCTAGAGTAAAAAGGCTTTTTAAAGCAGGGAGAGAAGAGCTGAAATTACCTAGATAGTACGGAGTACTCCCTTCGTATTTTGTTTTAGTTCTCCATTCCAGAGTTGAATTGCTTTTTGGAGAGGCGGCTGGGTAAATCTCGGCGCTTAGGACAAATATTAGTGCGCAGCCTTGCATCTCGAGAGGTGGAGCCCAAAAATAATTCTAAGCTCTGGTTGCTGGAGTGAATATGCTAGGCTGGGCTTAGCGCCATTGTCCCGTTTGTTTCCATGCCTGATATGCGGCAGCCTGCTTGCATGGGCCATTCTTACTGGTGCTACCACCTCTTTTTCACGACCTCAACCCATGACCCCCTTCAACAGCTTTACTTCCAGCCTCTTTGCATCTCCACTTCTAGCACGGGCAGCGAGGCGAGGCGAGACAAACGCATGAACACGACACGAGTCGAATCAAGTCGAGTCGATACAACACAATACATGCAGTTTAACTGCTTTCTTTATTGCCTGTCGCATGCCGAGAATTTTAAGACGGTAATCTGTCTGTCATAAACCGCTATTCACGCTGTCACGAGGACTGCTGAGAGTACCTCTTTTTTTTTTTATTTCCTCCTACATCGAGGGTGACAAGGCGACAGAAGGCGGAGTCGTGATCAGGCCGGATCCACACATCTCCCTTGGAGGAGTGTTTGCGAGGACCAAAAATAAGCATTTCATCTTCTGCAACGCTCAATTACCTCTCCTCCTCCTCCTCTGTACTCTCTACTTCATCTCTCTTTTCAATCTATACGGAACACCAATGGCCTCTGACTCGGACATGGACGCTCCTCGCGTCAATGGCGCTGGCGAACATCATGCCTTTGGAACTCTCGAACCATCGACTCCTCAAGAGACCGGCCCTCAGACGTCCTCATCACAAATAACGCTTCCATCCACAGAGATCCCTGGATCACCCATTGACGACCCGAATACATCATTCAAGACGGAAGTTAATGATGATAGGCCGGTTGTGACGGTTATTCCATCTTCTTTGACCCCACCGCCGTCTACGCAGGTCGCCGTGAACAATGGTACCTCCAGACGTACCTATTCCAACTCTCAACAGTCTGCCCTCTTTTCGCCGCCCGCCACCATTCTCAACACAATGCGTGGACGAGACGTTGAATCCGACTTCACAATACCGGCACCTCATCAGGTGCTTGAGGCCTCGGCGGACGAGCTTCGTGTCATGCTGCAAACCTGCATCGCAGAGAATCAGAAGCTGAAGATGGAGGCCGCGCATCACAAGCTACAGTTTAACCTGTTGAGTTTGCAAGCGGATGAAGAGTCCAAGCGTGCCGCTGTGGAACATGACATGGTCCGTCGTGAAGTGGACGCCCTGCGTATGGCGGAGCATTCTCGACAAGCGAAACGCGAGCTCAGCACTATGTCGGAATCTTTACATAACAAATACTTGCAGATGAAGATGTGGTACGAATCGGCGATGGAAGAAAACGAGGCACTGAACCGAAGGGTTAAGCTGGCAAAGAAGGTCATACAGCAGAAGGAGGAAGAAACCATTACGCTTTCTGAAGAACGGGAGATGCTACTAAACCGTATCCGCGAGAACCGCGAACACTTTCACATGCTGTGCAGCCCAGGCGGCATTTTCCATGGGGCTCTGACGCCAAAGCAAGTGACATCGACGCCTCAGCAGCTACGTGCGGCACCTCGCGCTCTTCGTCGCGACGAGACTAATGAACGAGAGCATGGATTGTCAGCTCTATTAGAGGCTATGAGCCAGAGCCAGACACAAGACAATAACAACAGTAGCAATAACAATAATAGTGCGCCTTCTACACCAATGGTCATGGCTCGGCCTGCTTCACGGCTTGTTGGGAGACATCACCGTAACGCCCAATCCATGTCATCACTCCCCACTACTCCATTGAATAAACCACGTGGTGATGCCACCGGCCTGCTGCCGTCGGTGAACCTGGTGGCACAGACGGAGCCGCGATCTCGTTATTCACAAAGACGTTTTGTTCCTACGACCCCGCCCTCTCAGAGGCAATCACGACGAAGAAGACGAGAGAGCACAATCTCGGTGGAAGACAATGAAGAGCTTGCTCGACAAGCACTAGAATCAGTCAAGGCAGTGCAGTCACTGGCATCTCAAACGTCTCAAGATATTCTGGTGGGGAGAGGAGATGATGACGAGCAAATCGTTGACAGCCAGGCAAGCCAAGCAGCGACTGAGATGCTGCGTCGGCATCCTGGCTATAACGTGGTGACAGCGGCTGCTACTGCAGGGCCAGCAGAGAAGTCAGCTGCCATGCACGCTAAGCTATTTCCTACCATTACTGCAACTGCGGCTGAGAAGCGCAAATATAACGGTAACGGTGCCGTTGAAGGTCAATTGGGAACTGATCATGGCAGTAGCCCGCAGAAGAAGAGGAGGGCTGGTGGAGCAGCAGCGGCAGCAGCAGCAGCAGCGGAGAGCCGTCGTGTTGGACTGGGCATTCAATATGAATAGGAGAAAATTGATTTAGGAAGGAAAATGGTTCAGATTGAAGCGATGTACTTGATATATTCCCCACGGGTTATGTCCCGATGGTTTTATTCGTATGTGTTTTTTCTTCTTTTTCTTCTTCGGATTTGTCTTTTGACGAATTGATGACCAAATTTGTTTTGGCTTGGCTTGGCCTGGCTTTGAGGCAGGTTTGAGGAGCTTTGAGCAGCGGTAAAAAGGATGAGGCGGGACGAGTCGGAAACAGGATCGGCTAAGGGGACATATTGAGAGAAACAGGGGGCATGAGCTAGGAGGACTACTGGGACTACCTTTTAGACAGCACGCAAGGGACGAGGTTCTCTCTAAACAAGATGAGAAGAATTAGCTTTTTTTAAAAATTTTTTTTAAAAAAAAAAAAAAAAAAAGAAGAGAATAATACTGCAATAAGTAATCATGTCTTTGAATTACCTCGGCTTGATATACTTAGGGATATGTTTTTATCCGGAGCTTACTCTGGACTGTGGTTGATCTTCTGTATTGACGACAAACGTTCCGGATACATTCCTACAGCATCTCCCCGGGCGGCCCCACAGCCGCTATTAAGCTCTCTATAGCACCCGCACCCGCTGTAAAGCCAACTAAAGTACGGAGTACGGTGTACAGTATGGGAGTTGAGAATAAAAATACAGTGGAGTGTTAGCGGATAGTCCTATTGCCGACAGTAACTGCCAGTGTGGCGGATACGGGGGGGGACGGCGGCGGGGGAGAGGCGCTAGGAATTGAATCCCCACGTTGCTGCTATTAGATGGATGCCTTATGTGGACTCGGGGTCGGCAGCCGCCAGAGTCGGGGATTTACAATTCGGAATGCTTGAAATAAGACGGAAGAAGGAAAGATGAATCAAGATTTGTAAGAAGAGATCTTGCGAGTTGAATTCTCTTTTTTTTTTCGTGGGAATTTCTACTTCTTCTTGTTCTTCCTTTCCTTTCCTTTCTTCATCTTGGTCTTGCTACGTACTGCTAGTGAGCTTCTACTCTAAGGGATATATAAAATATTGGGGGCATCATGTCCAAAGGCCTGGCCTCGGTGCTCGCCAAAGCACCCTCCGATATCGTCATTCTGTCATCTCTCCGCACTCCGGTATGTCGCTCCTACAAAGGCCATCTCAAGGACGCCTACCCGGAGGAACTTCTCTCCACCGTCCTCAAAGCCACGCGTGAAGCCATCCCTAAGATGGACGCCGCGGTCGTGGAGGACGTCGGAGTGGGAGTAGTGCTTTCCGAGCTGGGGGGATCCAAGGCGGCTCGCATGGCTCTCAATCATGCTGGATATCCTAACACGACGAGCCTCTTCACGGTGAATCGAGCGTGTTCTTCGTCGCTACAGAGTATAGCCCTGGTGGCGGCGCAGATCAGCACGGGGGTGACGGATGTGGGTATCGGGGCTGGCATGGAGAGCATGACGAGGAATTATGGGAGTCGGGCTGTGCCGGTGGATGTGTGGCCTGCGTTGAGAGACTCAGAGACGAAGCATGTGAGGGACTGTGTCATGCCCATGGGTCTGACGTCTGAGAATGTGGCAGAGCGGTATGGTGTAGGACGGGAGATTCAGGATCAAGTAGCCGCCGAGTCACATAACAGGGCTGCTCGGGCCAGAGAACAAGGCTGGTTCGACGGACAGATTGTTCCTGTCAAGACACGCTTCCAAGAAGTCGACAAGCAGGGCAATCCCGTTGGGGAGATGGGCGAAATCACCGTCACGCAGGATGATGGCATCCGCGCTGGCGTGACGGCCGAGTCTCTTGCCAAGCTCAAACCCGCCTTTAAGCCAGATGGGAAATCCACCGCGGGCAACTCCAGCCAAATCTCCGACGGTGCTGCCGCTACGCTTCTCATGCGGCGGAGCACCGCTACGGAACTCGGTCTCGGAAGCCACATCATGGGGAAATTCGTCGGCGCTACTACGATTGGATGTGATCCCGATGAGATGGGTATTGGTCCGGCCATTGCGATCCCAAAATTGCTGAATAAATTGGGATTGAAGAAGGAGGATGTGGATCGGTGGGAAATTAATGAGGCGTTTGCGAGCCAGGTGGTGTATTGTCTGAGGAAGCTGGGGTTGATGGAGGCGTGGGAGAAGGGGAGCGTGAATCCGGATGGAGGCGCCATTGCTTTGGGTCATCCTCTGGGAGCGACGGGCGCGAGGATGACGAGTACGTTGATGCATGGGTTGAAGAGACAAGGCGGTGAGGTTGGTGTTGTGAGTATGTGTGTTGGAACGGGCATGGGCATGGCGGGTTTGTTTGTGCGGGAGTGATATAAGAGTTCGATCTATGAAGTAGGTAGAAAGGCAGCGAATTTTTTTTAAAAATAAATAAATAAAGATATATATGGAATAGCATGTTATTATTCTGTATTATCAAAAATAAAGGACTGATATATATATATATAATACAGAATGCCTACCTGCCTTTTCTTCTTTTATTCATTTCATTCATAGCAGTCATAAATTCTATCAAAGCCTCTTAAGCCGACATTTCCTTGCTAGGCGGTGTTTGTTTCGCCATGCGTGTAAATCCCCTGACTAGTCCAGTCATTGGATCTCGCTCTATACCTCGTCCCTTGACGACGCCCTTCTTCTTGCCCGCTTCCTCTAGCTTCATCAGCGCTATACTCACCTTTATATAATCGCCAAAGAACTCGTGAGCCCGGACGTCGTTGATTCCTCGCGTGATGCCATGTCCCAACGTGACACCCCAGGCGCCAGCAACGCGAATGGCATGAGCATCCGCTCTCGTATCATGTTGAAGCAAAACGGAGTATACAAAGCCAGTGTAGAATACAGGGACGTCCGTCATGTTGGCTGGGAAATCCCAATTTTTGCCATCCATCGAGAGAGGATGCCATGGCGTCACAAGCAGCGAGCCTATCCGACAGAGTATCTCGCTCGAGACCTTTGTCTTCAGCACCATGGATACTATTCTCGGCCCAAGAGGCGTGCGGACTCGAGAGCCACGCTTCAACTTTCGGATTTCTATAGTCTTACCCGATGTTAGCTCCACTGGAGTCGAGGCGGCGAAGCACGATCCATATGAGTTTCGGTATCTAGCCATGGACACTAGTGATTGAGCGCGAGGCCGAAACCCCCCGCGGCTTAATATGATCCTGGACGACTCTGGGGGAGCGATATTGTCGAAAGCATCATCTAAACGATCACGGCAAGCGATGAAGAGAGGACTTTGGGAGCCAAATTGAAGGGGAGCTGAGTCCTTGAAAGAGTTGCAGATCTGACGGGTAAGGGCGTTTAGGTACGACGGCAGGAAGTGTCGGCCCCATTTAAGGAAGAAATCTGGCGAAGACAGAGCGAGGCTGATTTGTCCCTTGGGCTGCTCGCCATTGAGATCCTCCATCAGCGACTTGTTCCACTCGTCGGTAAGACCTCGCCCAGGTAGAGTCTCGATGAGCTGCGCTAGTTCTCGCTGTTTCTCTTCTTGTTGAGGCGCTGCTATGAGTGCTCGGTACTCGCCGTCAGATCCAAGATGGAAGAGGGACGAGATAAAATTGCAAACACGCGCTCGGGATTCAAGATAAGCCGTCTCAGCTGTAGACAGGGTCACCGCGTCAGGCATATCGCGGCCGAGCCCTGCCGAGACGGCACTTTGGGTTGATCCCATAGCTTCCTCGAAAGAAAGAGTGGCTTCCACTATGGCAGGATCCAAACCTTGCTTTTCGTCGTGAAATGCCAACACCTGAGGAGTATTTTTGAAGCGGAGCCAAATATCGCGTGATTGTCCGTATTGAATATTTCCCAAAGGAATGGTCAGCTGCATTTTCCCATCTTCGATACTAACTGGAGTTTGTTTATCAATGAAATCACCCAATGTCTCTTCGATTTCGATTGTATTTGCATACTTTAGCTCCAATGTAGCCTTGGTTGCATAAGTGGACTGCAGGTTGGCAACAGCGTGGACGAAGACGGTTCCAATCATGCCTGCATCGGGGATGAAGGCATAGTTGCCGCCGCTAAACTCGGCAATTGACTTTAATAATCCGGATCGAAGGGTGTAACCGAATCCAAACGTGTGAATAGTGGCCGGTAGTGGTGGCATGGATCTCAACTTGGGGATATAGCCCCGGGATGGACACATGTGATTCGGTTCACCGTCTGTCAAGACCATGATGGCTGGGGCTCTGGGGCTATTCTTCTCATGACCAAACAGCTTGATTGCGTCGAGTATACCATGCCACAGGTTGGTCGAGCCCATTGGCATCATGGCCTTGATTCTATTACGTGCCATTGCCTTGTTGCTATCTGTCATGGGCTCAAGCACCTGAACCACCTGAGACTCGGTTGCAAAAGTTACGAGGCCGAGACGATCCCTTTCATCCATGGTTTCGATAATGGTAAAGGCAGCATGCCTAGTCAAGTCTAACACAGAGAGACCTGTGTCTTCACCTGTAGTTTCGCCAGGCACGGGAGCAGCTGAATACATGCTCCCAGAGACGTCAATGACAAGAACGATGTCACAGGCCACATGATCTGTCGGCTTGGCAGGCGCCTTAGGGGGTTGAATCTTAATAGCAAGAGCATCCTTAGAAGGGATGTGATGAAGTTGAAGGTCAACCGGGCTAGATTGAGTATCGCACGGAGGTGGGCTTTTCGAAGGCTGGGCTTGAGCATCTGTGGTGGGGGTATCTCCACGGATGGGGAGACTCTGGTATTGAGCGTGAACGGTGGGAACGCCGGAGAGTTGATTTTGTTTATTGAGGTTGGTCATGACTGCGATATTGACGTCTCACAGAACAGCTTTGATTGATGTGACTGGTGGTAAGAAAAAAAAAAGTTAATCTTCCTCCAACCGACTAGTCCAACTAATAGAAGTGGCTTCTTTTTGATGACAGGACACGTTTTCGGACGGACGGGTCAAATCAGTTGGACAATTTCCTCAGCTGTACTTATAATGCAGAGATGCGATTCTTATGGAAAGCCGCCCTCCCTCAGCCGCGGAGACCCCCATTCTCGGGAAACACAACCAGGGCCTTTAGGAGAAAACTAGTAGAAGGGCAGCCATGGCACAAGGCGCTAATGGCGGTCTATTCACTTTGGTCAGACTCGGTTCACCTGCTAAAGCTTTTGTAGAATTCCGATGAGATTGCCAAGAGTCAGACTAGGGTGGTGTTGGTCAATCCGCGGTAGACTCTCTATTGCTTCTCCGCCAAGGCATCAATCATATCATTGTCAGCCTAGTGCATAATAGATATCTCGTAACTTGAGTAAGATGAAGGAAGGAAGACATCTAAGAAGGGATAAGATGAGTGAATGGTCTATGATTATTTGCATACAAAGGGTACATATGAGATGAATTTCTGCAGTTGCATGTACCGACGATCTGTCGTTTCCTAGGTGTAATCCCTGTTCAACGAATGAGGCTGTGTATGTAAGAGCGAGGTTGGGTTGAAGATCCAGATCCTTGTACCCAAGGTGGCTTGGCTTGGGCAGCCCATGTATTCTTCCGGTACCTTTGGTCCGCCTATGAGAGAGCCTGAGCTTAGCCACAGTCACTAATTCACTAATGGCAGAGGCCGTAAGATGCAGCCACGGCAATGCAAGGCGCTATTATTAGAGATCTGACATAGACAGTTGATGCCTAATATACATTCACTTACTCCGTACTTCCGCATCTCATGCGTAGTAAATGTATGGCTACACTGATGATACTCCTGAGTCAGGATTTGCATTAATCTCTGCTAGGACCCTACCTACATGTACGAGTATGTGTACGGCTACGACTAGCGGATCACAGCATCGCTCTCTGGAGAAGCTGGGTTGATCTACCTAGCTTGGCTATATGCTATGTACTAAGGATGAAGACGCTGTTACTGCTGGGTCATTACATAGAGTATGCAACGAAAACGAAGCTCAAAGACATGGCTGAACGCATGTGGTTTGTTACACAAATAGCGTGGAGCCAGGTTAGAGCCATGGTGAATTGATACTCTCATCAGGCAAATATCCGTTCACCGATCTTTATCTCTTCACCCCTCTTTAGCAAACGAGCAGAGTACATACAAGTGCAGATGGCAATTAAGTATATAAGTGCCTCAAGGATCACTTGTCTATCCACATCCGTTTTGATCCCTACTCTTCTCATTACCAAAAACGCTTATGGATACAATACTTGTACACGAAGCTATCTCGAACGTATCTTAGCTACAGGATGCAGGTCTCTTGATTTTACCCCGAAGGAGGTCCTGACTTGAACAGAAACAAAACATGTATGTTGTCTTTAATACCTATCTCGGCCAACTTTTGACACTGTCAATTCCCCCTATCTCAATGATTCACTCGATGGGACTATACTAATTCTCTGCCATCATACTGGTAGCAATGTTGCAGGTATGAATGAAGTGCGTTGCGCTATGGAAAATGCAGGGCGTCTTCAAGCAACAACTAAGTTAGGAGCTCACAGAATAAAGGACAAAACTATACGCCATATAACAAAGCCATCTCACTGGCAATGCAAGCATCTAGCTTGAAATCTTCGACAATCCCTTAGTCTTCAACAATCCCTCAGTCTTCAACAATCCCACAGTATCTAACACACGTCGTCCTATAATATTATTCTAGATTCTAGAAGAAGTAAAACGCAACCATCCACAAGCAAAAAAAAAAAAAACTGGGGTAGGTTAGTGAAAAAAAAAAAAAAAAAAAAAAGGTGGGAGTTGCTCGGATGCACTCATCTTTCTTCATAGGTAATTGATTATCTTTATATTAATAAGTGGCATCCCTGGCTAAGTGACGAAACACTAGGCGCCATGTAAGAAGCCACGATGAGAGCCTACCTGAACTGGAACGATTAGAATTAGTTAAGAATTCCAACCTACTCTCTGCATAGACATCGAAACTATTCAACAAAAGTCGTTAACCACCTTATACGGATCCTGCTGTCAATGATACACTTCACTTGATATCTTACAGCAGGCATCTGCTTGCTACCTCTTATCGATATAACACACACACACATATATATATATATCTATGCATCCAGGATTGCACTCTCGACTCATCAGATTAATAGGAGAGAGAGCCACCTCGTGAGTGAAAGCGTACAGCAGCTATCCTATGAACCCATATCTTGGGCAATTCTTTTAAACCTTTTTCATGGGTGATTATTCGAAGAGCTAATTCCCACTGCCGATTTGGGCTACCACTATGAGGAAGATTTGATTATAATAGCCTCTGCAAGCTCTTACTGAAGATATAAAAAATGAAGTAGCTAGTCCTTAACAAAAGCATGACCTTTCACAACGTATCGGAAGCTCTAAACATGTCGACTATACTCTTTCAGCGATCCATAGAGCAGGAGTACCGCGGCCGGGCTCACGGTATCTTTTACACAAATGACATGACCACCGCACACAACAAATCTCATAAATGACCACTGGAGCTCAGACCATGACAATTATAATCAGTCAGTCAAGATTCTCTTTTTCCAGCTTGTCATAAGTTCAGCAATCAAGAGTCCCTTCTGACTTTTATATCTCGAGACCGCACAGATATAACGTTTGGATGGACATTTTGTTGCACGTACTGCCTGTTCCCCAGGCCTCGTCAAACACAAACACACACATATGTTGGTCGCGACGTTAGCTGATGGAAGCACCGCTACATAAATAGTCACTTTCCCAACATACGTATACCTACCATCTGTAGCACTGACGCTGGAGATATTGAACAACGGCCCTTATGTCTTATGCGCAGTACAACGTCTTCTTGCAAGCAATGGCCACACCAACGCAGAAGAAAGATATACAATTCAGAGGAGGCAGCTGTCTATGAACAAGTCTTCCTACCTTTGGCACTTGATCAAATCCGGTGATCATTAAGGCTGGATATTCGCAGTCTACGACAAGTCGACAGCTGACAAGAATCAGTTATAAAAACGGATGTTATCAATTTTCATTTTTTTTTTCCCCATGGATCTATACTGGACCATCAAGTCGGATGCCAACAACCACCTCAAATGAATGAGCTGTGACGTTTAATAATAACGCTCACACAGGATTATGGCCCTTCATTAGTATCAAAGTTGCAGGAGATGAGGACGAGGCAGCAAATCACTCCATGTCTATGCCTGCAAATACATTACTCACGGTCTACGAGCTACTTATGAATGAATGACTTGAGACTCAAACCAGCCTACAGCTCTTTTATCGATTCACTTTATCGCAATACATCTTTCTTCACAGAGTAGGAAGAAGAAAGGCCAGCGAGCTTCATTTCCAAAATCTCTCCACCAAATAATGATTTGTTTCACTGAAATTTATCTGCTAGTTGGCGAAATCTGCCAACGCCTAAACGCATTGTGTACTTACATTTCCATTATGGGGCGTTAAAGGCTATCCTATCGAGGTGGTGTCCTTGAGATGGCCGGAGCAGGGATTTCGAACTATGGGGATCATCACAACGCTCCGCTAAAGCAGCGATAACTTCGTCCAAGAGATTTATGAAGAAGATTTATCACAAACTTCGTGGCTAAGCATCGCCAAAACGAAGAAAATGGCCGCACGCAAGTCTCAAGCGCTTCCTGCAGCAGCGATCAACTAGCGATCGAAAGGTCTTGTTCGAGAAGTTACAGCTCTTTTGGACTTCATCAAGCTACTCAGGCACGCCTTGATGCACAGCAACAGATGAACAAGGTCATCTTAACCTCTCGTTCCTCGTACAGCATCTTCACTTCCAAGTTTCCCCTTATGACAACCGATCTACTCCAATCACAGCTTAGTCTATCGCCTCGCCTAAGTGCCCTTGACTTTGCCTGTCATTGTACGATCCAAGCTACACATGGAATTTCTCTTTCTCTCTGTGTGTGTGTATGTGTGTGTGTGTACATGTTCTAGATACGCTATTTGAGAACTCACAGCCGATCTAGAAGGCTCAACTTGACCCTCAATGGTGGTGGGATAAAACGGCTGCTGATCAGCAAGGAAGAAATTCTCGAGCGCCTCTCGAGCCTCTCGTCGTTCAGCAGCGAGGCCGGCCTCATGGCGCTGTCGTATGCAGCAGCATCAACGAGGAAGAGGGTTCAATGGCGCCGCAACATGCAGCAGCATCAACGATGAAGAGGGATCAGTAGCGCCGCAAGATGCAGCAACATCAACGAGGAAGAGGGTTCAATAGCATACACCGAATTCCTTCACAATTTGAAAGAATTGAAGCTGAGCAAGTTGCTGCAATGTCACGGTGAGAAGCGATCGTTTTCAACTAACCACCACATACTACGGTCTACAAGGCATACAACAACAAGTTGGTGATTTGTTCGCTATAGGCCAGTCGCGGCCCCGAGCCTTATCGTCGAGCGACTGTGAACAAATCCGGCTTCCCTACTGATGAAGCCGAATTTGACGATTCATTTCGATATACTTATACCACACACGCACAGCAGCTTGGAGTAGCCGCACTACAATAGAAAGGAATAGCCTACAATAATACATACAGTCAAAGAACTTATCGTTGAAAATAGCCTTAATTTGAATTTTTTTTTTATTATGAAAATCTCATTTGGCGTGGCGTTGGGGTGCTGAATAGTTTTCAATCCCTTTATATCTCATTAAGATAGAGGACCATTAGCAGTGAAAAAAAAAAATACAAATTAAGCTTATACACACACGAATATCATAATTGATAAAGTAGTTCAGGTAGCCACTCTTTAGTAAAGCTAGTGAGAACATTCAGTTGAGTCACAATGCACCTCTGTCTATGAGCATCTTCATCTTCTATAAATGTAAACTATGAGAGAGAGAACTCTGTTCGCCCACAAAAATCTCCTTCTGAGACTGACTTACATAGGATCAAAAGATTCACGCAAAGATATTGAAGTCGATGTCATGTTCAGCCGGTGATTCTAGCGCATTGGGGGCTATTTAGATTGTCAAGGCTACCCTTTTTATTCCTCTCTAATAAGCTAACAGGTCATCTTGAATGTCATCAAACCAACCACGGCCAATGAATAATGACGCTCAGCAAAGCAATGCCATTCAGCGACTACAACCTGATGTATCATTAGGCCAACATTATGGACAAGCAAGAACAACATACTGTGATTTGGTGCGCAGTGTGACAACCTTGACGGTATAGGTCTGTATCTGGTGCGGTCGCCCGATATGCCGATGCAGGTGTCAAGCTTGGTATTGTAGAGGGGTTCAATGTAACATTGGAACGTATGCTCGCGTGGGATGATGGTACTGATAGTGACGAATCATAACAGCTGCCTCTGCGTCTGAATATGTCGCTCAGGGCTGCTAACTCGATGATGGTGATAGCGGTAGCAATAAGAACAGTGAACAATATCCCAATCGAGACTGCTTTGTAGCCTCGGCCTGAGTAAGCTTCTCTCCAGAGATGTGATCAACACACACACGCAACAAGAGGAATTAGGCCTGGGTCCTCAAGTCCTGCATCTACTATTTAGTGTGGCATTCATTGCGAGACATCAATTTGCCACCCGTTGAAGCCTAATATGCTAAGGGACGAGATGTGAAAAATCTCGCCAATGGCAGTCACATGCAGAGTTTGAGAGCCAAAGCTTCATCACAAAGCCCATACCCCACTATCGCAAGCTCTTTTGGGGCTATGCATTAATTAGTACCCTGGGAGTATTACCCGGTGAATGGATCCTGTTGCCAATACAGACTTAGTACTTTGAAAGTACGGGAGCCCCAAGCCCTTTAGTACAGATCCCGTATCAAGCAACCAAGGAGAGAAATGAGAGCGCGAGGCGCGCCTATGATCTAGCCCTGCAGTGACGTACTCGCTCGTAGATCCTAAAGCTTCCCCGGATTGCCCCTCTAATGAGCGATGTAGCTGAAAATCGACGTGGAACGTACGGAGTAACTCCTAGCACCTCTTCTCTACTATCCATGGCCTGCTGGCGTTCCGGACATTGTTCGTGGCCCGTACAAAAAGCAGCCTCTGACAAGCATTCGCAGGCCACCATCATTGAGTTTTGCGGGCGTCCGTTTGGCTGAGACTCGGGGGCGTCACTCTCCATCACACAAAAAGGAAATGCAGTTGGCCTCCCGGGTATCAGGTCAGCCAAACAGCTTTGCGCGATCTTTATTCGCCACAATCACAGCGCGTGGCCTCCCACAATTTTTTCTTCTCTTCTCTTTCGTGACGATGCTGGCCTTGGCTTTTCTGGTGTATCCATTCGTCGTCTTCCCATCGGTAGATGCCCTGATTTAGATAAGCCGTCATCGCTGCCTATTTGCGTCCGACGATAATGTGGATCATCTATTATGTCTTGGCCCATGACAGTCGGCCATCTTTCTAAGCTTCCTCCTCGTGGTTTTCCCCCCAATAATGTGCGATCCAATACATCCAGTCTTTTTTTTTTTTCTCGTAACAAACGAACTATTATAGCTACCTGCCGCCATCGTCACTTTGAACTGGGTGAGAACTGCCGGCTAGTGCGGAAAGAGGATCAACTCCAATAAAGTTCTTATATAAGAACGAAACAGATACTCGTATGACTGTAAAGAATGAGTAGTAGTAGCAATAGCAGTACGAGTGCTCAGTTAGCAGATCTGACACAGGCATTTTGATAATAGCTTTTGCCTTGGATCCCTGCCGCCAACCTCTGCTTGCACAAGCTACCGCAGCTCTTCCCCGCACCTGGCGATTGGGTTGAAGCAGGCCTGTATAGCGCTAGCAGAAAACAAAAGAATTGAACCCTAAACTCTGACTATTTCAGCCATGTTTTTTCTGCTTACTTGTACTTGGGGCGTGGGGGATTGACCGCGTGTCGAACTCGCTTGAGATGTGAAAAGACCAGCCAACGATGTGGCATCCCTCCTCCCGGCATCGCACCATGTTGTTCGCGTACAAACCTTCTTGCAGGCCGCAATCGGGCTGAAAAAGAATAAAAAAATATCATGCAATACGCTGTGCATGAGGAGACGAAAAGTCGGGAGATCTCGGAAACGAAGTAGGCAGACTCAAAAGACAAGACAAAAAGATGATGCTGTTGTGTTCGGCGGCACTCCGGCATAGGAATTCTTCCGAAGCACATGCAAACCCAGTTTTTCCATTGGCCACTACACTCACTTGCTTGACAAGACGAGTCAAGACAAGACAAGACGAGACGAGACAAGACAGCTAGAAGGGACAGGCAATAATTTAAAAAAAATAAAATAATAAAAAAATATAAAATTAAAATAGCGTCGCAGGGTCTCTCTGCAAGATGCGTCTCGCCCCGTGGCCCCGCGGCCCAATCACCACCATATGCACCCCATGCCAGATCCATGGAGCTTTTCTTTTTGAGGTTTCGTCCATCCCTGTTTGGTGTGGACGCCACCAAAAGGCCAACCAACTTCTATCTGACTCTTCCCCCTCCCATGACAACAGGCAATCCGACCTATGGCAGGACACCAATTGCCCTGAAGCGGTTCATGACAGATGAAAATGCGTCATCAGCACCGATAAGTTTTCGGGAGGTTTGACGCAACAGACAACTTGGGCGAGGATTCCTACTTGGTGTCCGCCAATCATGTCTCTAGATATTAACCCTCCTTGTTGCCTCCATCCTCTTTTTTTTTTTTCTTTTTTTTTTTCTTATTCTCAATTCTCTTGACTGTTCCGTGATCCAAGCCCCAAGCTAGTGCTGCCAGTGAAAAATTGTTCGTTCGTTCGTTTTGTATCGGACCCTGCGGTACATGCATTGCAATAGTATATTGTGGCACCAAAGGGGGGGGTGTGTGTGGGTGATAGTCAGTTCATATTTGGAGTCTCCTCCTCGTTTCTCGTAGTCTTAGTACTACAACAAGTCTGTATGGTAGGCAGTAATCCTTGGGTTTAGCAAGTTCCAGGATTGACAAGCCCCCCCCCCCCCCCCCCCCCCCCCCCCCCCCCCCCCCTCC
>JACBYL010000617.1:0-68780 GCA_015266385.1 Trichoderma oligosporum | reverse complement strand
GGGTAAGTTTGTTACGAGTCTCTATGGGAGCCCATTTCCCGGCAGTTCTTATGCTAGATGCTAGCTATGAGTTATTAGCCTTGGTTCATTCAACTGAGAAGACCTCGAGCGACGTCCGTAGGACTGACAAGCTATACAGATCAAAATGTGGGAAGAAGACTCTTTTTTTTTCTTTTTCCAGATTCTCCTTTTGGGAAACGTTTGAAAGCTGTCCTGACTCTAAGCAGCAGTAAAGGAACATCCCTAGCGTGGTAGATTTAGAAGCAGTGACTGGCTGCCTCGTATCGCTCTTGAAGAGATACTCACGATACATTATCCGTTATGCTTCACCCTGCTTGAGAGAAAGGGTCGGCCCAAACTGACCCCTTCCCCCCTCCCTTTCCCCCCTGTACATTGATCTGCATGAGCCTTCTTCCGAACGGGAATCGGCGACTAGCAACAAAAGAGCCAACCATTCCAAGGCTTATAAGAGTATGGCTCGAGGTAGTAGTCACATAGTCTCAGATTATGATTGCTCGATTCACTCAACGGGTATGTAGTAAAGGCCGAGGCGCCGTTTGCTAAATGTGATACGGGGTGCATATGGAGTGTACTTTGTGAGCTTACTTTTTTTTTTTTCGCCCACCCAGCACCAAAACGACTTGGTATTGTTAAGTCCTGGCGGAGAGGGGGTGGACTGCATGCAGATGCTCAGTTGCGTTGTTTAGGCTCGTAGGAGAACTTTTCAATCTTTTGTCGTCGTAGGACAATGCTTATGGGAGATGTATCGAATGCTGGAAAAGTAAGAACGAGCAAAGAAGTCTTTTTTTGAGTCTTTTCTGGCTTGTTTTTAGACATCTTGTATTCGCATGTTTATTTCTCTTTCCTCAGATCTATTTTGTTTCCTAATCTAAACTTACTGTTGTTAATATCGCTGCTTATACTTGTAGCCATGCTTAGATGACATTCAGTAACACGTACAGGGATAGATCCTTGGCTTGCTTGGATAGATTAGATCCCGTGGTTGGATAATGCATATGGGAATCGTAATGATGTGATTCGCTCCTTTACTCGGCGATGTTGTTACGGCCCTGAATCCCGAAGGCCGGGCACATGTACCCCAGTAATGGGTGCGAGTCTAGAGCAGCTGCCTGAAACTCGGATATCTGCATTTTCAACCGAGAAGCTAAGTTTAAATCCCCGGGGACAGCCTGGCGTGGTTAGTTTTTTTTCTCCTGCAGTGGCAATAATTGATTGTGGTAAAGAGCCTGGATACTTGATAGTCTAGATTTGTATTCCTTGCACGCCCCCCCTAGAGCTCTATCTCGCGTCTGCGGGTTGGCCACATCTCTCAAACACATCAATTGGTTGAAACCGCCAGGGCTGCATGAGATGGCGCAAAGCTAGCCCCAAGGACCACTGTGGTTGTCTGAATGCATGTCAAGCTGAAAGTGCACGACGGGGTCTGCCGAAGGGCATGGAGGAGGCATTGCGAATGAGATTCGTGTGGCAAGCAGAAGTATGAATGGGTGTTACCCTGCCGATGTCGCCGAGATAGCAAGATTTGTCTGTTTAAAGGTGTCCGAAGAAACAGAGCTCATGTAATATCCCATCAAAACATGCCAGGTCTTCTACGGCATCGTCTTAATAAGCGAGGCCTAAAGCTATGTATAACTTTATGACAGATTTGCTTGATTGGGATCTTTTATATAGAAATAAAGACACGCCTTGGATGGATATTCGTAATGATAGAGGAGTAACCAAGGTTCGAAATCACCAAAGGCATTGTTGACTCAGTCTCCCGAAGAGTTCTTGAAGCCATAATCCCTCTCCAGCAAGGTAAGATGGCAGGCTTGAGGATGTATGGCATACTGTATAGTGAGATTTGCATGATACATGATGAGGGATAGGAAGATGCATGGACACAGCTTTGTGACTTCTCTCTCTGTGTCTCTATGTCTCTATGTCTCTGTGTCTCTCTGTCTCTCTGTATGGATAGCCGCGAGTTTTTCGGGACGTTTATTTGCAGGATACGAGCCGAGATTGTGTGAGCTGCATCGGCCCGTTCGAACATACAAAGCTTAGAATGCAGCCAGCCTTATTCAAGGACCGAGTGCGCCAGGTGTCGCTGTCCAGAGCTGATTGGTGAGACTCGGGACAAAGGAAAAGAGGAGAGAAGGGCGCAAGCAGGCCGACAGAACAAGGGGAGTGGAAAGGAGTGATGAGATTGCATGCTAGAGCTATTCGTACACGCCCTGTCTAGAGTTGGCATCCTATTCGTATGTCTCTTTCTCCAAAGAAGTATAGTAGTAAATCGATCATGAAGAGGGTAGGTCGGCAGCTCAATCGCTGACTAGCTGCATATGTCAAAGCGCCAAAAAATGGATACCACCCACCACTGCTTCGTATTATAGTAGTACGGCGTATATGTACGTAGACTGACATGCTAGTATCTTCTTAGGCCAGGGGAAAAAAAGACGCTCAAGTTCTAGGCTCGCCCAAATCTCGTTGCTCTCCAAAGCAACTCATTAGTCGGAAGAATATAGGAGAACAGTCGTTGAACTCTGTGCTTCATACTAGAGTAAGTAGATCTGGAGTTTTAGTAGTTCCTTGTATTGTGATAAAGCAACCGATCGTAGCGGTCGTGTTAGTGTTGAGATATGAATACTAGTACCAAGGCTACCGGTACTCATTCAAGCACGCAGAACAGGGGGGGTTCCAAAAGCAAGCCCCATGTAAGCCCGCAGCCGCTTTTTTGTTTTTTTAAGTTTGATCTCTAATTCCCGGTTTCCCTACAAGTTCTCCACTTGGGCTCGGAGTTGCTCGACAAAGCCTCGCCGACGGGGTTGGAGTAGTTGTGGGGTTGGTGGTTTTGAAACTGATTTCTGGCCTCTTCTCTGTGTGTTTTATTGTTTGTTGTTTCGGGTACAAAGTACGGAGTAGTACCGAGTACTTCTTCGACTGCCGAAACTTCTCTGCGCTAGGCCTTTTGCCTTGTTAACTTGTTTATTTTCTATCGTTTTGGGTATTCTTGGCGCCATCGTCCTTTCCATCCGGCTGTGGGTCCTGAGTGAGAGCCTTCTTTGTCAACACCAAAGCTTTTTTCTTTCTGGTTTCTCTTGCTTGGTTGGTTGACTTTTCGACCATTGTGCTCCGTACAGATTAGACAGCCTGTTGGTTGACTCTGGTACGTATCTTGGTGACGATACAATGGTGGCTGTCGACCCTGGCACGCGAAAACGTGTGCTTCGGGTTATCATCATTTCTCTTCTACTAGATCTGGTAAGTCGCAGCAAAGAACTTTTTAGAGAAAAGCCTGTCTTTGGCTTCATCAACTGGTAGAACAGACCGCTAATCAGAAACGTACCAAGATATCCTTCACCTTCATCCTCCCTCTGTTCCCGAAGCTTCTGGAGTTCTACCGCGACCGCGAGGCTCCTTATCTCATCCCAAATGAGACACCAAATACTCTCCTTCAGCAGGTCCTGGGAGGGCTTAACGCCTACAAAGCATCCTTCTCCCGACCAATCGATTCCCGATATGATATTGTGCTTCTTGGTGGAGCACTAGGCTCCTTGTTCTCGTGAGTAATACTGCATATCATGGCTTGAGCAGTGTGAATCTGGTCTCAGCTACTAATAATGCGGTACCAGCCTCCTGCAAGCCATTGCGTCTCCCATGATCGGTCACTTCTCTGACCGCTACGGCCGGCGCTACGCCCTGCTGGCATCCATGTCTGGAAATATTGTGTCTGTGCTCCTCTGGGTGATGGCGGTCGACTTTCGCACTTTTGTAGCTAGTCGCGTCGTCGGTGGTCTTTCTGAGGGCAATGTCCAGATTGCTACGGCCATGGCCAGTGATATCTCGGACGAGTCTTCGCGAGGTTCCACCATGGCCATCATTGGCGCATGCTTCTCTGTGGCCTTTACTTTTGGGCCTGGCCTGGGGGCGTGGTTGAGCACAGTTGCAACGGCCTGGGCCAATCCTTTTGTTATGGCGGCAGGGTTCAGTCTGGGCTTGGTTGTTATCGAGACAGTGTACCTGTACTTTTGCTTGCCAGAAACTTTACCATCCTTGACTGGGAGCAAGGGAGCCAAGGGAGCTGAGAGAAACTTGGCCACTAAGAAGGACAGAGAGGAGGCGTCGCGGCCCAAAGCAGTGGAGAGAACGAATGCAAATTTCTTGCTATATGCCATACACTTTGTGTTTCTCCTGTTCTTTTCCGGAATGGAGAGTTCATTATCCTTCATGACCTATGATCTATTCCAGTTCACCTCTGGAAACAACGGCAAGCTGCTTGGCTATATTGGTCTGGTAGCATCTGTCTTTCAAGGAGGCATTACTCGCAGACTCTCCCCTCTGTTATCCGTACGCATAGGCGTGGTTGCTTGTTTCTCGGCCTTCGTTCTCCTCGGCCGACTTTCTACCCTTGGAAGCCTCTACGCAGCAGCGACATGTCTCGCCGTTACGTCGGCGACCGTTGTAACGGGCCTCAATGCCTTGACCAGCTTCGAAGCTAATGCGCACGAGAGTGGAAGCAAGCTGGGTATAATGCGAAGTTGGGGCCAGTTAGGACGCGGAATGGGGCCCATCCTCTTCACGAGCGTTTACTGGTGGGCAGGAAGAGAGTATGCATATACCATGGGTGCAGCGGGCACTTTTGTTGTTGTCCTCATCGCATTTCTTGGGTTAAAGACTCCCAAGGGGATGACTGGGTTGAAGGCGGGTTTGAAGAAGGACCAATAATGGCCAGAGGTGCAAACAATTCCATATGATGTAACCCAGTTGTAGCGTGATGGAAGACGATTCACAGCAATAGGAATAAAATGCAGAAACAAATGATGAGAGGATTCTATGTTTATGGAAATTCCAAAAAGGGAAAGACGAAGCATCATCTAGACATCAACGAATCTCAAGGAACGTCACTTGGATTATGAAGAAGGAGCTAAGCACAGTTAGAAGGAGCTGGCAGTGACCTGGTATTCTGGAACCTCCTAGCAGTGGTAGTGCTAACGTTTGGGTACCCAGTAGGTACTCAGTAGTAATTTTTTTGCAATATCTACCTAGTAGTACATGAGGACCTTATGTAGTCGTTAAATACAAAACAGAATTTGAGGTCTGTAGGAGGAGATGACAAGTTAGCAGCTAGCTGTATATAAAGCGGATTACTCTCAAGCCTATATCGGAGCTAGCTGTCGGACGACGTTGGCAGTTGGACACTATCTGATCCGTACAGCTTAGTATCCAAACCATTCACTCCTCTCCCTATATCTAGCATTATGATATATATTTAGTATTTATAAAAAATGTACTGATAGGTTATTTTGATTATAAAGCGGATTACTCTCAAGCCTATATCGGAGCTAGCTGTCGGACGACGTTGGCAGTTGGACACTATCTGATCCGTACAGCTTAGTATCCAAACCATTCACTCCTCTCCCTATATCTAGCATTATGATATATATTTAGTATTTATAAAAAATGTACTGATAGGTTATTTTGATGTACATTAATAAAGTACCTGAGCTAGAATGGCTTTGAAAG
Source organism: Trichoderma oligosporum (assembly GCA_015266385.1). NCBI lineage: Eukaryota > Fungi > Ascomycota > Sordariomycetes > Hypocreales > Hypocreaceae > Trichoderma > Trichoderma oligosporum. The sequence goes on along the minus strand of JACBYL010000617.1, from coordinate 63,257 downwards.
GTACTGGCGTACATTAATAAAGTACCTGAGCTAGAATGGCTTTGAAAGGTACTGGCTGCTACTAGTAGCCCATAAGTTAATGGTGTAATAGCTACACATAGATCCAGCTTTGCTTAGTAAATAGAAGAAAAGCTATTTTCTTTCTTTCTTTTTTAGAAAAATAAAATAAAATTCTATATATATTTATATACTAGGTATTTATTCTATATCAAAAAAAAAACTGCAGTGGTGGCGATGCCTGGAGAATGGTTGGAGCTGCACAGAGTGGGGCATGACGTTTCACAGTGGGTTTGAGCTCCGTAGAGGGGCAGATAAGTTGGCAATGAAGATGAATAGAGGGGCTGTGGATGGAGGGGTAACGGCGGGAAGTGAAAAAAAAAAGAATCTGAAGAGATGAGCGAAGCAGCTCTGGCGATATCAGATATTTTACCAGGGGAGAGGCATAGAAGAAGAAGAAGAAGAAGATGCAGGGAAGTACTTGTGAGGTGGTATATTGTATGGCTTTAAGTAGTGGAACCAATGGGACTGAGTAGGAGAAACTGCGGATATCAAGATGCGTATCAAGGCCAAGGCAATAAAAATATAAAGGTGTTTTCACAGGGATTTCACACCGCCGTTGAGTCACCTGATGGTGGTGTACAAGATACGGCCTCAGCTACTACAGCTACCACAGCTACTATAGCTATACTAGGTAGATAAATACTGTAGTAAGTACCAGTATTGCCTCGTCTGAGGAACCCTAAGAACATGAACCAAAGACAGCGGCGAGTTGGGCAAAAACAGACGCGCGCCAGCACAAAAAGTGTGGGTGGATTGGGCCGAGAGAGGTCAGCCGGAGATACAATAAGGTAGGACTAGCAGTGAAAAAAGTTCTCCCTGCAGTTATCAAGATGCATTTGCCCATGCCAGAGAGCTTGGTTGTTGAGACGCTTAATATTTAATTCTTAACCTAATTTGTTTCAAACTCTCGGTCTATGTGTCATACCGAGCCTGATTTGAAGCCTTTGATGATAAGATATGGATGGGAAAAAAGATGCCGATGACTCTTCTTACTGTAAGATTCAGGATTCGAGTAGGACAGGCAAGCAAGAAAAAAAAAAGAGTTGGAGGCGTCGACAGATACGTACTAGTGACCTCCAGTGCCTGTAGGCAGATTCTGCAGGGAGTGTTACAGGCTGGAAGTTGGTGGATACATGCAACTCTGTAGGTGATATGGTGATATGAAGGCTTGCTTTAGGGCACTACGCCCGCTATAACAGCAACATGAACAACAACAACATGCTACGAGAAAGAAACCACCAACATTTGGGAGCTCCCTCATTCTCATCTCAATAGGTATCTTTTCTTTTCCATTCTCGCGAACTCAGCAAAATTAAGCAAGTTTTTCTTTTTCTAATAAATAAATTGACAACGACGCTTCTAAAAAAAATTTCTGACTGACATGACTTTTTCTTGCTCACACACCTCAACTTGCATGTTCCACTATTATCCACAGATCGTGGCGGCACCCAAGGTGGTTGAGCTTAAGCCGTAGCATGTCATTGGTTAGATTAGCACAGCCACTAGGCGCTCAGACCCTCCGTAAAGAAAAAAAGAGGGAAGAAGAGAGAGAAAAAAAAAATTTCTTTGCAGGGAAGGTGTGGCAGTTTGATTTGCGTTGAGTGGGAAAGTGGAGGGCTAAAAGAAAAAAAAAAATTCAAAAAAATTCGTTTGGCTCGCTCATTAGGGCTAGACCAGCAAACGGCACCGCTTTTTTTTTGCCCCTCCCAAAGGCTTCACAAGCCCCCGTTTGCTGGCTTGGCCCCGCGCGTAGGAAACAGCACAGCGCCAGCCCACCACCTTTTAAATCTCCTCCTCCCACCATCTGCTTTCGATTTTTTCCTCTTCTTCTGCTCTTCGTCTCGCATACCCGGTTCAAGCATCCGACCTGCGAATTTGTATGTGGCTTTCCCTTGTCTCTAATACTCTTCATTCTTCCAGTCTTTGACGATTCTTCCCATCTTCGATCATCATCATCGTCGTCGTTGGTTTGAACATCGTCAGAAACTTCACCATTGTCATCACCTCACTAGGATCAATAGCTGACCTTTTCTTCTTCTTCTTTGCAGTAGTTCCAAGAACTTCCACATAGCTCCCACGCTACATTTCATTAATCCGCAAAAATGGGTAAGGAGGAGAAGACTCACATCAACGTGGTCGTTATCGTACGTATTTCTGTCCCTCATCATTGGCATCATCTGCCTTGCATTGTCGAGAGTTCTTCTGCTAATCACTATCTTAGGGGTACGTATTTTTTGTTCCATCAGCTTCGGCCTCATCTCGATCGATTTCAACCAATACTGACTGAGATTGTTACAATAGCCACGTCGACTCCGGCAAGTCGACCACCGTAAGTTACACCTCCCTCCTTCGTCTCTCCCGTCAATTATTCTGTTGGCGCGGGGCAGTCTCTGTTCTGCTGTTGAAGACACATCAAGGCTAACTGGCATACAGACTGGTCACTTGATCTACCAGTGCGGTGGTATCGACAAGCGTACCATCGAGAAGTTCGAGAAGGTAAGATTTTTTTTTTATTTTTTTTTCCCTTCAAAAAATTGTTCAACTACAACTTCCGTCTGTACAAATTTTTTGAACTCAATTTTTTTTTCTCGTTCACCCCGCTTCTCTACCTACCCCTCCTTTGGCGCAGACACAAAAATTTTTTGGGCCCCCCAATTGGCTCGGTGGGGCAAATCTTGCCACAACACTGCCACCGACTTGTCATCTACCAAGATTTTTCTTCTGCTGCTGCTATGGCTGTTTCTCAAATCATGATGCTAATTATGTCTTAACAGGAAGCCGCCGAACTCGGCAAGGGTTCTTTCAAGTACGCGTGGGTTCTTGACAAGCTCAAGGCCGAGCGTGAGCGTGGTATCACCATCGACATTGCCCTCTGGAAGTTCGAGACTCCCAAGTACTATGTCACCGTCATTGGTACGTCTTGATAACTTTGTCTCGTCTTAAAATGTTTTGACAGTTACTAATTGCATTTTTTTCTTCTGTTTATAGACGCTCCCGGCCACCGTGATTTCATCAAGAACATGATCACTGGTACTTCCCAGGCCGATTGCGCTATCCTCATCATTGCTGCCGGTACTGGTGAGTTCGAGGCTGGTATCTCCAAGGATGGCCAGACTCGTGAGCACGCTCTGCTCGCCTACACCCTGGGTGTTAAGCAGCTCATCGTTGCCATCAACAAGATGGACACTGCCAACTGGGCCGAGGCTCGTTACCAGGAAATCATCAAGGAGACTTCCAACTTCATCAAGAAGGTCGGCTTCAACCCCAAGGCTGTTGCCTTTGTCCCCATCTCCGGTTTCAACGGTGACAACATGTTGGCTGCCTCCACCAACTGCCCCTGGTACAAGGGTTGGGAGAAGGAGACCAAGGCTGGCAAGTCCACCGGCAAGACCCTTCTTGAGGCCATTGACTCCATTGAGCCCCCCAAGCGTCCCACGGACAAGCCCCTCCGTCTCCCCCTTCAGGACGTGTACAAGATCGGTGGTATTGGAACAGTCCCTGTCGGCCGTATCGAGACTGGTATCCTCAAGCCCGGTATGGTCGTTACCTTTGCTCCTTCCAACGTCACCACTGAAGTCAAGTCCGTCGAGATGCACCACGAGCAGCTTACTGAGGGTGTTCCCGGTGACAACGTTGGTTTCAACGTGAAGAACGTCTCCGTCAAGGAAATCCGTCGTGGCAACGTCGCCGGTGACTCCAAGAACGACCCCCCCAAGGGTGCTGCTTCTTTCACAGCCCAGGTTATCGTCATGAACCACCCCGGTCAGGTCGGTGCCGGATACGCACCCGTCCTTGATTGCCACACTGCCCACATTGCCTGCAAGTTCGCCGAGCTTCTGGAGAAGATCGACCGCCGTACTGGTAAGGCTGTCGAGACTGCCCCCAAGTTCATCAAGTCTGGTGACTCTGCCATCGTCAAGATGATTCCCTCCAAGCCCATGTGCGTTGAGGCTTTCACCGACTACCCTCCTCTGGGTCGTTTCGCCGTCCGTGACATGCGTCAAACCGTCGCTGTCGGTGTCATCAAGGCCGTCGACAAGTCTGACGGCAGCGCTGGCAAGGTCACCAAGTCTGCCGCCAAGGCCGCCAAGAAATAAACGATACCCATCATCAAATCACCTGATGTTCTGGGCCCTCGTGAGGTTTCTCCAGTGGGGCACCACGCGCTCACTTCTACGACGACACGATCTATGTTGCTATGCATGAGCACTCGACTATGTATCGAGGCACGTTAATGAGAGGCTGGGAATAAGGGTTCCATCAGAACTTCTCTGGGAATGCAAAACAAAAGGGAAAAAAAAAATTAGATAGAAGTGAATTCATGACTTCGATAACCAATTGTTCCTGATGTGCCATATTTTGAAATGTGATTACTGTGATATTTATGAGTAAATGTTCAGTAGTCTCGCGAAGCCCAAACAGACCCAAGGCCAGGCTGCGCTTTCAGTTGAAGAATGGATTTGGCTCACAGTATGAAGGATACAGTGCTAAGTAGAACGAATACTGCTGCTATGAGTGCTGGGCAAGGAAAACTTGCGTGGCAGGAATTTTCTATATTATCGAGAGATGATGTTCATTTATCCTTTACATAAACACAGATGAACTGCTCATGAATCGTCCCCCATACGCTACTCATACAAAGATCTGCGAAGATCGAATCTATATAGATATGTCCGTATATACATGTATACAATCATGGGAGAGAGGAATCGTCATTTCATCCAAAACGCCTTTGTGAAGTTCGTTGACGCATCTCAGGTATTTCCAAGCTACAATTTTTTTGAACCAGGTGTGATAGTGTCAGATGTCGCCGAAGACCATTAAATGCTTGTCAATTTTTCTTTCTTTTTTTTTTCCTTTCTCTCTCTCTCTCTCTCTCTCTGGCTATGCGTCTTGCGTCTCGACAGGATCAAGAGAAGTAGAATCTGGTGACGAATCTGTAGTGCTAGCACTGTCTGAAGAAATAGAAGAAGAGGGAGAAGAAGATGTGGGTTCGGGAGTCATGGACTTTTGAAAGGCTAATTCGTCCAAAGGATGCCTCTCATCTTGGCTCTTCACGAAATCTTCGCGCCCAAGTACAGAAAACTGGTCATTTACAGCCTCTTCTTCACGCGCAGTGAGATCAGACGGCTCGTCCAACCCTTGCAGCATTAACTGAGAGCCATTATGCCATGAAAAATACTTTCCTGTAGCTATTCCCTCCACCAGAGACAAGAAGCGCACAGTCTCTGCTTGGTCAAGACTAAAAGAGGCCTTGTCTTCGCTGTGCGGAGGACCGACTTGGAGAGAAAGCTCTTGTCTGTGCCCTCCATGTCGGCCTGCATCAATGCTATTGTAACGTAATGTGTGGCCAAAAAACTCGACTTCAGCGATCTGGTGAATCTCCAAACCCATAAACATGTAGGGCGCATTGGTGGTGGTGGTGGTAGAGGCCTTTGAGGATCTGCTGCGTGTTGCCTTTGGATTGGCGGTTGTCCATGCTTTGGGAATGGAAAACGTGGCTTTGCTGGGCGTTCTAAATATGCCTTTGAGAAGATCAAATTCGCTATGAGATAGAAAGTCTGTGACGGATTGTTGATTGACGTCAAGCGGTTGAAGTCGTTGCTGCGTTAGGCGAATATCGACGCTTTCGCTAGGTAGCATAATGTCGTTGGCATGACGTGTCACGACGCCGAAGAGTGTTGAATCAGGGGGGAGAGAGAAATCAGTGAGGTTGGTGTCAGGACCCACGGGGAGTTGGAGATGTATTTTGGGAGGTGTAACGCCGGACTTGGTAGGATATTTTTTGACATCTGGGGAAAAATTGAGGACAATCCTTGTGCGATGCGTCATGGGCTTCCCTTCTTCCGTTATGGATGTAAAAGCTGCGGGATGAGGAAGGACGGGGGAAAGAAGACGATTATGTTTTGCCATTGTAGCCTCTCTTGCTGAATTTTTACTGTGAAGGATATGTCCAAAGGATGCTGTAACGTGGCTGATGAGTTCGCTTCCTTGTGTTTCTTCAAGCTCCGGTGCAGGTATTGAGACAGCGTCCGTTAATTGTGCTGAGATATAATCGTCTTCAGTCGTGGTAGTTTGGCTCACGGAGGCAACATATCTGGACCAGGGCCTGAGTCTGTCCTTCCAGGACATGCTCCTGGTTTCTCTCTGATGACTGAGAAAAGCACCGTCTGTGCTTTTGTTAAATGCTGACGGTGCTATAATGTGAACAGCACTCTGGGGCCCCTGAAATGACTGCTCCAATAGTAGCCGTAATGAGATGTCGGCAGGGGTTTCTGTATCTTTTGAAACACCCGTTGGGAAAGCTTGGTCTTTATTCTCAAGCCAAGATATTTCAAGTTGCTAGCTAGTTGTTAGCCAAGAAGGAGTCTAGGATGATAGCTATTGAGTTATGGTAAGGGGGGGGGGAAAAAACCATACCGCATTGTCTTCATTATATTCTATATGCGTCTTCGTTATCCGTTCTAGTTCTTGCAAAGCTTCCACATCCAAGTCACGCTCTTGTATGTGTTTTGATGAGATTTTTTGGTATTGAATTGACTTGACAATTTCATCAAGGCGGGAGAGGATGACGGGAATAGTTGACTTTCGGGCATAAATGTTGATCCTGCAATCATCAAAGCTGGTTGTGATTTTCTCCCTGTTTGATTCATACAAGAATTCGCCAGTCAGTTGCTCAAGAACAGAGCTATTGGGAGCTAGGAGATGAGGTTGTGTAAGCATAAGTCAAAATTTGGGTTTGGTTCAATCCAAAGGCAATAAGATAATAGTGGGCTTACAGGCGATGAGCTGAAAGATGCGAGGTTGCAGCCAAACGAGAGTTCTGCCTAGACCATCAACTTGCTCTTGTACGTCTATATTCCATATGTCTTGCATAATCGTAACCACCTGATGTTGCTTTGGCCTGAGAGATGATCCCCAATGATTAGGCTTGGAAGCTACCCAGGGGCTTTGCTCGACAACCCAGGAAAATGGAGATGTTCCTGAATCTCTCTTATACACCTTCATACGTTTTTGATTAAAATATTTAGCAAGCTGAACTTGCGTAAATCCATTAAGTAGCGTATTCGCGAGAGAATCAAAATCTTTAATCCTTAAAGTTGTCTTATCGACAGGTCGTAGCTCGTCAATATGCTTTACCGCTGCTGCCATTGCATCTTCATCAGTCTCTTCTTCAACTTTTAATATATTCTCCCTCTCAGATTCCAGTGTGACATTGATTTGTGATGTCTTCTCTTCTTGAAGTATCCGTATTGGCCTTTTCGGTTTCTTCATTTTGTTGGGGTTCTTCAACATGAGCGCATCGACATGTTCTCCCAGAGCCGCAACAGAGACACTCCTGGACTGTAAAAGATCATCTCGGAAATGTTTCGCAGGCCTTTTTTCTCGCTTATATTCGCTTTGGTTAGAATGTGCTGTGATGTCTTCCGTGATGGTCGATTCATCTTGTATAGGAAATTGATCTAATTGATTCGAATCCTCCTCTTTTGTTTCCGATATTTCTGTTACAGCTTCTTCTAATTCCCGTACGACTTCTGCCTTTTCAGTCGAACCAACTTCGTTTGAGGCTGCAAGTCCCCAATCAGGTATATCTTCGTCATCATCGCGGCGCTTGCTCTTTGAGGTCTTTCGATATTTCCATGGTTTGGGGCGTGACCTCTTCGAGGCCTTTTTTGTTTGTTTCTTAAATTCACTTTCAGTGATTCTTCCTGATATGAGTGCCTCTATCTTCTCTTTGCTATGAATGACGGGATCGGAGCTGTAATATCGTCGTTCGATCCATTTTTCCCGCCTGTGTAAGCTGCAAGCACTTAGAATTGCTCTGCTTAATAGTATAGATGGGGTGGTCCGGTTAGTGAAATAGACACGCGGCACGTATGCCGCTCTTGGAAGCATTGATATGGCACATTAAATTCTTGATAGAATAGACATGAATGACAACATGAAATGTGGAAATTGAGGTTTAGAGGAGGAACTCTTGGGATGAAGTAGATATAAAAGACCAAGGCAAAATGTAAGAGAAGAGCTACAAGGTACCAGAGTACAAGCTACAAAGAATTTTGTGCGATAAGCGTTATCGATAACCGATTGCTCCACTAGCCAGACGCGCTTCGGCTTCTGTGGCGCGTCTCCCCTCCAAGTTGTCGCACAGGCCCCTCGTTTCTATCATTGCGATCAATTCAGATAGGACGTCGTGAGATTGACATTGATATAATATTCAATCATGCCGCCTTCGCAAAGAAGACGCCGTCCCGTGAGTCCAAGTACATCAAATGCCTCAATTCATGCGCTCCTTTTAACGAAAGAATCCTGTGACTTCAGGTGGACGAGGATGAGGATACGGACGAGGATGCTCGTCCTCGACAGCGCCAGCATCTTGAAGCCTCAGACGATGATCAAGACGAAGCCTCCAATGACGATGTAGAAATGAATGGCGTTTCTCAAAGCCTTAATGATCAAATGGCCAAGAAGCTGGTTCGATACGCAATCTCTTGCGAATACTCGAGAACCCCGATACGGAGAGACGGGATAAAGGAGCGAGTACTCGGCAAACACGGCCGCTCATTTCGAAAGGTCTTTGCGCTGGCACAAAAGCAGCTGCGGACATATTGGGGCATGGAACTGCGCGAGTTACCTGTCCGAGAGAAAATGACGCTGCATGAAAAGAGACAAGGTACGTTTTCTTGGTTTTCTGTTTCCTTTTCGAGGACGTTTCCAGATATCATGTGTAGCTAACTGGGACAATCTGGCAGCGATGAAATCAAGCGCGCAACCAAAGACTGGTTCAGGCGCCTATATCCTCTCTTCCACATTACCCGATATTTACCGAAGTGCGTCGATTCTAAGGCCGTCAAAAGTCCCAGGCGCAGAAGAGGAAGCAACATATACTGCGTTTTACACCATGCTGATTTCGTTGATATGGCTGAATGGAGGAGAACTCAGTGAACAGCTGCTGCAAAGATATCTTATGCGACTAAACGCCAATCGAATGCTGGGGAGCGAAAGGACAGAAGTGACGATGAAGAAGATGGAGAGACAAGGGTATGTGATCAAGAGAGTAGATCGGCCACCAGTAGGCTATGAGGGCGACCAGACCATTACTTGGCATGTCGGCCCCCGGGCAAAGGAAGAAATTGGTCTTGATGGTGTGATAGGTCTGGTGCGTGAAGTCTATGGCTATCTCGAAGACGAAGAGTTCGAGAAGAAGCTTATGATGAGCTTGGGGATTAAGAATGCTCTCATCACAGAAGGGAACGGGAGGGATGATGGCGATGTTGGCATGACAAACGGCGTATAGTCGACTCCATGATAGAAACCATGATGTTGTTCTGATTTGATTTGATAGAGCCCAGAATCCCTTTTCTTGTATTAACCAGCCTCTTTCTGCATATATTATACTAGTCGTTGCATAATCTTAGGGTATCTTGCCGTACGAAAATTTGCCGTAGACGCCGTTTCTCTCTTGCGTAAGAAATATATATGAGGTAACAATCTTTCAAATAATCCAAATCCTGCCCTATTCTTTTGTATGCTTTAAATCAAATATCAATCATCTCTTGGTGGCGGGGGTCCGCATGGCTGAACCATTTTCTAAACACCAAAACATCAGCGAAGAACAATCTCACAACTTTCTCCAGTATTAAACCTCCTATAGCATGACAAAAATAATAATACATACCCTGATCAATTGAGCTCGCGTCTTCGTCAGCGGCTCATTCTCTGCCAGTGAAATGTATGCTAGAAGCGGTTGATGACCGACAATGGAAGAGTACGTGTCCCGCTGAATGTTCGTCCGCCATTCCCAGCTACTTGTATCTGTATGACCTGTTCCAATGTATTTGGCCTGAAGGCGCTCAAGTTCCTGCTGGTTGCGAAGCTTGTCGGCCTAATATTGAGGGAGAGAGATGGGTTAGCAGGGATACGCGATTGAGAAGAATGTCTTGAACAAAGACTGTAGGCGTGCTTCCTTACCATTTTGAATTACCAATTTGCTAGTTTTATGTATGCCAAAGAGTAATTCTAGTGGTGTCGTAGAGTTGTATGATGAATGCTAAATTAGGTTTATCTTAACTTCAGCTTCGTCTTGTGTTTAGAAGGAACGGGACTAAAGGCCGGCTTATCCTCGGCCAAATGTGGTTTAAATCTCGGCTATTCTATTTCCTGCCTGATGAGGTCAGCGATAGCTCTGACCTTGATGAATTGCAATTCTGGATAGAATCAAATGAACTTCCACGTCGAGGGAGCTGTGCTGGCTGTCTTGTAGTGGATAGGTTTCTTTTTCCCCTCTTTCTCTTCTCTTCTCTTTTATTAACTATTTAGTCAAATATCTTGATCCCTAATGCATCATCTCTGGGGTATATGCTAGATGATTGAGCCTTGTTGCAGCAAGGCTTAGCTGAATTTCTCTTTTCGGCTCACTCAGGCAATATTACTACTTAATTCTACTTACTTCGGCTGAGTAAATCCAGCTGCCTTCATCGACTTAACACCGTTACGGAAAATACGGCCCTAGACCGAGGTTTGAGAAGCACGTTTCTTTGGTTGGCGTGCCGAGGGTGACAGGCGCAGTCATGGCTCATCCAGCCGTCACTCCGGAGCACTGGACAGAGCTCATTGCCGCCAGGAGACAGAGGCGTCTTTGTCTAGAACACGTGGAAGCATTGAAGCGATCTTGTGCAAATTCATGTGGTAAAAGACACGTCTCAGAATGCACAAAATGCTATCGTCAGGTCCTCGATAGGATGCGCCTAAGGTACAGCGGGAGTCAAGATCGCGAATGGTTCACGTCTAGGAGAGCGTTTCACCAGGAGCTGGAAGATCTCTTTGCAGACGCAAAGGAGCACAGAACAACTGTAGGGCATATCCAGGCGCGGATAGAGTCTGAAAAGGAAGCGTGGTATCGATGGATCCTGAGGAAACACCCTGAATACCTAGCTGTCTGTAATGACAACTTTATTCATGATGAGCTGAGAAGCATGTTGGATGACCCGGATCGATCACGCGATGAAGTGATAGGAATGATGTGGAAAGGAATCGGAAAACCGCCGGACTGGTCTGAGCGTGTGGATGCGTTTGCGGCCAAAGTTGCAGCCACTGGCGGGAATCCGGCCGCCCTCAAGAAGCTCTACATTAATGAGTTTTTCATTAACCAAGAAACGGGCCAACCGATAGAGGACTCAAGACGATATCTCGATGAGTATTCTTCTAGCGAGAGTATGAGCATAGAAGAAATACTCGGCAAGATAACTAAAGATGCGCAGGATAGTAGGAGCACGCAGCCACAACGAGAATTCTATACGGCACGACTTGATGATCTTCGAAGAGCCAAGATGGCCGATGAGTTGAACAAGAGGCAGCAGGCTAAGAGCCAAGCCCAGGCAGCTCAAGAACAGATAGCGGGCGATGACCTGTATGATTTGCCTCCATGCATAGTCTGTGGAAATGCCCGGGATGAGAATAACGTTTTATCCTGCACTGTGTGCCAAGCTGTCACTCAGATGGGGGGCAAACAAAAACTTACAGTTTATTGCTCTGAGGCGTGTTATGATGCCGGACACGTATGTATCTTTCCCGGTCCCCACAAATGGCCATAATAGCCGGCAACTAAGAAACCCAGATTTACTTACTTGATTCCCAGGGCAAGCATGTTGAAGAAGAGCATGACTGTGAAGGTGGAGGAGATAACTGTGTGCAGAGCCGCGGTGAAGAAGAAAAGGAAGATGTTGACATGAATGGCGACGCTGCTCCAGACGCGTTTGTCTGTAAAGAGTGTGTTAGCTTGAGACGGCTTACAATATTTTGTTCGGAGCGTTGTGCGTTTGAAAATATTGCCAGGCACCGACAGGCTGAGCACGAGGCTAAAGCAGAGACCACTGAAGTATTCAAATTGGTGGTTTCGCTACCGACTGTGGTTGAGTCCGTCTTCCGGCGAGAGAATCCTGGATTGCGGATGGAGCTGGTCTAACGGGAGGATTATGGCGTTCTTGTTTTATTTCTTTCGTTTTTTTTTTCTTTGACGACCCAAGTGTATTACTATTATGACAGACATAGCGTTTAATATCTTTTTGACCTTTTTTTTCTTTGTAACGGATATCTTGATGATTCTGTTTATGCAAGGGAGATGAGCTGTTGAACTTGAGAGGATGAATAGCAAGACACTATCTACTAGTTTAGTTGGTAAAGATATGTCGAATGTTGAGCTGCTCACTGTTTAAAGAGAAGAGAATTTAAACTCTTTATTTGGTGAAACATAACTGCTTGAATATGCTCTTTTAAACCTACTTATTGGTTTGGTTGAAATGTGGCGGTATTTGTATGTTGTTTTTCTATCGATTTAACATAAATAATAACAAAAAGAAAGATTCAATATTTCATTATTCCGTTTGCTCAACATTTGGCTTCCAAATAGGTTTTAGCCATTTCTTAGCTGTTGGATGATATAGGGTAATTTAAGGTCTCCGTCGTTCGCTACAGGTTCTATGGTCTAACGGTTATGACTCCGGATTTTGATTCCGGCAGCGAGGGTTCGACTCCCCCTAGAACCTGCACGACTTTATTTTTACCTTTTTTGATTTAAAACCAGAATCTTGAAAAATGATAACATTAGAATTGCTTCATGACAATTGAATCGAACAGTCTAATCTAAAGAGGATACAGCGAATAAAGTAGGTTTGTTATGTGCACCTTGTCTACACTGCATAGCTTCCTTTTGGCAGCATTCAACGCGCTATTTAAACATGTAAGAAGACACAGCTCTGTAACCAAAAGGTTGGACATATCACTAGCCGCGATACTTCTCTTTTGCTTCTTGATTTTAGATGTCATCAAAGTAACGATGCCGCTTCCTAGGCTTTAGGAACTTACTCTGCATCTCTCTCATCATGTCCTTCGCAGCAGAGTCTCTGCCCACGATAATCATTCAACGAGTTTATACAAGTCTATTCCTTTGAGGCGAATTCAGACGGACAACTTTCTATAAGTCTATATATATCTATGTCTTCATGTGTTTCCTTTTTTGTCTTGTACTTCAACCCTCCGTCTCCTTGCTGCTTCCCTTTTCACTCAATTTGTCCTCTTCTTTACCAACAGCGCCTTGGCTCGCAGAATCAACAAGCCCATACTTGATTGCGTATTCTTCTACTTCCTCTTGAGATAGAAGAGGTAGCTCTTTGGCAGCCTTAACATAGGACATATTCTCAACATGACCCTTGGCGAAAATGATGTCAATCTCTTCGAGAGATCTGTGTGCAGTCTATGGGGGTTGTTAGCAAGAACTATAATACTCGACATGGTCACAAAAGAAAAGAGAGTCAAACGTACCTCTGGGTAAAAGAAATACAAGATGGGGAAGAAGCAGGCGTTTACGACAGCGAAGAACAAATAAGTTCCCCAGCCAATCCGGCTAACCATGACGGGCGTGATCATGACAACGAAAAAGTTGAAGAGCCAGTTGGTGCATGTCGAGACAGCGTTCGCCTTAGCACGAGTCTTTATAGGGCTGATTTCAGCAGGATAAAGCCATGGGAGTGGAAGCCAAGTAGCTCCAAACGAAGCGATATAAGTGAAAAGACCGACAGCAGCTCCCCTGGCAGCCATAGGAGAGCCTGGAATCAAGCACGCAAAAGTAAGGACCATGGATAACATTTGACCCGCGGTGCCCCAGAGGAAAAGCTTGCGACGACCAACCCGTTCAATGATGAACCAGGATACAGTGGCAAAGATGGAATAGACAATCATGTTAATGCCACCGAGCAACATGGCCATATTGTGAGTCTCCCCAATGGAGTTTTGAAACAGGATGGGGAAATAATAGATGACAGCGTTGCAGCCACCAATTTGCTGCATAAATTGAGAAGAGGCACCGAGCAACATACGTCTAAAGTGCTGTGTCTTGCCGTTTGTGAAGAGAGCTTTCACAGGCGTACTCTTTTGACCAGCAAAACCTGAAGCTCGAATGGAGTCAAGGATAATGTCTCGCTCCGTTTTGGTGTCTTGGCTATCGATTTCATATCCTCGGAGAGCAGCAATGGTCCTTTCAGCTTCTTCATAACGCTCATGAGTGAGCAGCCATCGTGGACTATCGGGTAACCATATCATAGCAATGCTAAAGGCCAGAGCGAAGACGATTTGGAAGGCAATAGGGAAGCGCCAAACCAGATCTGGCGGTCCATACGATGCGCCGTAGTCAATCCAATAAGCAATCAACGAACCAAAAGCAATGATACCTCCTTCGATACAGATAAGTAGGCCGCGATTGGACGTTTTGCTGCACTCAGCTTGATAGGTTGGGATAGTCGACGTGTTGATGCCGTTTCCAACGCCAGTGACGACGCGGCCGATGATGAATTGTGCAAGCTGAGCATGACCACGCTTACAGGTCACTTGGATGATGGTTCCTAAAATCATAATGACACCACCGAGGATGATAGCACGACGCCGACCGAGCAAATCTCCCACGCTGAGGATGAAGACGGCACCTATCAAACAGCCAATTTCATAGATGGCTGTTACAAGGCCCTGCATAGTAGAATCTGTTGTTGCAGGGAAAAAGTCGTTGAATACTGGGGATGAGATGATGCCGCTCATAACACCTTGGTCATAACCAAAAAGAAGAAAGCCTGATGTTGCTGCTATTGAGACAGCAAGAGATAGAGGCCGGCCAGAAAGGCCAGCGAACTTTGGAGGCGCCATGATTTGAATCACACGGCTTCTTGAGATAATCGACACAAGGTATTTATCTTATGTCACAAGGCAATGAGACATTGAAATGTGGATGAGGATGGGAGTAAGGCTTGGTTATATATATACATATACGTGTATAGCCCTACAGGTACAGATATTCGCTCCCAGAACGACCGTTCGCAGCCAAATCCTCACCAAACTCCATAGTTGCTCGAGCATGAGTCCTGATTTGTTAAACAAACTTTTATCCACATGACATCATTCCTGGCAGAGGCAATTGATCGTCATGTTGTGCTCTTGTAGAGTCAAGAGAGTCTCAGAGGAGATTTCACGAGGTGGGTCTTTTGTGACGATCGAGCGGAGATGCAAAAGAGAGATCGGCCGAGATGCAGTTTATGAAATCAGGGCTCGCAGCTAACTGGCCTTTTTATTTCAGTAAACGATCTTCATAGTCGTTTCACAATTTTCATGAAGATAGTTGACCAAAAAGGTTTTGCTAGTTGGCTTACTTACTTACACCTGAAGACTCAATTCACCACTCATACTCAAAACATGAGCCTTCCTCTTCTTACAAGAAGATATTGAAGAACATCTAGTATACATATTAATTTCTTCTAGAGCTAAGTGATATAACTCTAATTAAATCACATTTTGATACGGTAAATATAAAGCACCAGGTAGTAGTTTCAAGCTTTGATAAACACCATACCCAGTTTTAAACTACCGGCAAGACACCAGCACAAATCAAAACAAATTATAAACGAGTCATGACGACGGAGACAGATATGCATACTAGAAGATTTCCAACTATTTGATTCGTGCAAACAGCTCACCAGAGTAAATTTCTTCACTTGGAAGAGGATGCGAGGTTGTCGATCATCACATGCAACTCGGCGTTGGAAACCCGAGATTTGAGGATGATGAGGCTGTAGATTTCGGGATTTTGTCCCCCACCAGGGCTGATGAGTTTAAGTTGCTTCAAAACATGTGGCTTTATCAGAATGGATAACAATAAGAACTAATAAATTTCTAGAAACATAGTCTCTAGAGGTAATTGTTGTCATTGGAAGCAGTCAGAAGAGTCAGGAATCAGACTCCAGCGTAGACACAAAAGACATATCAGCTGGCAACATCACCAATAGCATCAAGGTTAGAAGAGCCAGTTATTCATTTCGGAAAAAAAAAAAAATTTCTACAATTGAGTCTGTAGCTCTTGGAAAAGAAAAGAAATTTCATCTCTGGCATAGTTCGAATATACCCACCCACCTTGAGATGCAAAACAAGTACTGTAGAAAAGGATTTAATAAACAAAGTTTTTTTTTTTTTTTTTTTTTTTTTTCCGTTTTTTTTTTTTTTTTTTTTTTTTTTTGCCGCAGATCCTCTATAAAATCACATTTCCTGCTGACCTTAGATATGCTATTCTTCTTCGACCCTAAAAATCTCTTCAAAATCTGATATTTTACTAGCAAGATAATGACATAGTGGTGGATATTCTCTAAGCACCAAGTGGTTCTTCTACGTCTCGAACCTACTAATATCCACAAATACTCCGGCACCGACACTCGGAGCCGACAATTGCCCTTTTAATTATTTCATTTTGAGATGGCCGATTTGGTTTAAAAGGGAGCCTTTTCATTACATAATTTGGCCAAATGAGCTTCTGTTGGGTGGTTAGTTGGCTCTCTCTTAGAATAACACGGCTCGAAGCTGTCCTGTCTACCCTGTATAGACGACGATGTAATAGATGTTTTGAGGAATCACCTATTCATCTTCAGAGACTAAAATAAACGAATGAATTGGGTCAATGGGTAGTAGAGTAAACTGGTTTTCTTTATTATGTATAATGAATGCTGTTTACCTAAAAATACTCCATGTCATTCTTCATACTCCTCGATTCATCTCAATGCTGGCCAGAACTAGCATTTTAATTAAATCAAATGAAATGTATATGAGACGTGGTAATAAAGAAAGTAGAAAAGGTAAAAGTGAAATCGCAATATAATTAGAAAAAGGAAAAGAAGAAAAGAAGAATAAGAAATGGTTGGATGAAAAAAGCAACAATGTTAGTATGGTTGGAGAGGGCGAGACAACGCAAACCTATCTCAAATGCCAACAACCTGGTCATGTTGGAAATGCCATTTCAATTTCAATCCTGCCATCTGCCATCTGCCATCTGCCATCTGCCATCTGCCAATGCTCCCTAATTGCTTGGGATGGGTGGATGGATACAATTAATTATCTGATATAAGTAATAGAAAGTAGGGAATCTGCCGCTCCATTCTGGTTTTATATTCTCTGGCCTGTGAATATAACTTCGCCATTGCTCCTTGAGGTATGTACTACTCCGTAGCAAGGAAAAGGAAAGCAACCAGCAGCTTTCATCACCACGCATTGCGATCCCAGTTGGGGTCTATAAATTCAGCCTGGTTAGCATTATCCGGAATATGACATATCCCAACCCAGACCAGACCAGCCTTTGACTCGTAGATGATAAAAACATACCTTGAACAAACGCGGCTAACACCTTGCTCCCAGTCTGCAGCAGTGGATGTCCTACCACAATCTTTAGAAACTTCTCCAAGCCAGCACGCCGATTCTCAATAACATCGTCGCTGAAGCGGTTGGTGAAGACTTTGCCGGGCAGAGGAGGGATTGTAACACGTGCACTCTCGCGCTCGAGGATGTCGCGAAAGTATTCGAAATCGGAATATCGCCTGCGCACGCTGCTCTGACGGAGCTTGAAAGCAGGAATATTGGTGCGACAGAGGATCTCGTAGTCGGTGTACATGGATCGTCCCATACCGTGTGTTCGAGGATTCCGTACCTATTTTGTTGAACCACGGAAGAGAGTCCGTCAGCCATGGAATACAACGGCTTATTAGGTATTTCTTCTCTTCCTTTTCTTCCCTTCTCTTCCGTTCCTGCTTTCTCTTTTCCCCACCAAAGATATAGCAATAACAGTATTAATTACGTTACTTATTCCTTACCTCAATCTCGAGAAAGTTCTCTGGTGGCCCGTAAATCTCGTCAAAGCTCTGCTGCCGCGTATCTGGCATAGACTGCAAGATGGGCCGATGCAGATCCGGTGATCTGCTGCCCGACGAGGGCGCAGCAGCCCGGCCGGCGTCCTGATTGTCCGACAGTTTGGCGGTGGTGCTTGTTAACGGTTTATGACTCAAGATGTTATGTTTGGCGCTGGCCTCTTTTTGGTGGAGGCGAAGAGCTGCTTCGACTTTCCTCGACAGCTAGCAAAGCAAGGGGATATTCTCTTTTCTTCTCCTTCTTTTTCCTATTGCTTCTTCTGGTGTTTCCGCGAGCTGCTCTTCAAGGCCTGAGACGCTCTAACCATCTGTCGACTTTGTCGAGAAATGCGCTCGCTCGTGTGATCACCCAGCCTTTGGGGTTTTAAAGGTGGAGAGTGACGAGTGACGAGATCACTAATGGCAAATGCTTTTCGTATACAAAGAGCGTCAAAGGTGGGGTTTAGTAGTTGCCGCTGTTCACGTGGAAGCTTCCCCACCAGTTCTAGAGAAATATTCAATCCAGATTGGCTCCAGCTCGCTCCTTTTTGTTTTCCTTATTAACAAAACGCCTCCCTTTGTTTGCATCTTTGCTTGATTGTCTACGTGAACTCTATGGAGAAGCTGAGTTAGTCTCTCATTAGCTGAGAAATATAGGTATGTTGTGTATTGACCTACATTGACCTACATTTGCTGGATAGATTGTTGACAAAGATACTGTAGTGAAGAAAAGAAAGAGGTCAACCCTCTCATATTTATCTGGAGGCATTGACATTGTATTATTTCATTCCTTTTTCTACTAATTTCCGATCGTGTACTACTAACTTTGGCACTATATATCTCTTGCCCTATCTCTTATACAGATCTCAGACATTGCAATCAAAAAGGTGATAATGGTATACTCCTTGAGCCGAATGCAACTTATCATCTCAGTTGATCGGTCACTTAGAAAACCAACGTATGGCAATGCTCACCATCAAACTCTAATCGTCGCGCCGTGCTCCTAGCACAGATAGATTGCCTTCATTTAATCCCTACATGGCCCTTCTGAAAGAACAACAGGGTACTCTTGAGCAGCTAACGTTGAATGAGCCCCTGGAATCAAATAAAATATGACGAAAAACAGTCGTCTCACCTTGAGCCCCCAAAAAAACTCCAATGACTAATAAACCTCCCTTACTATCCAGCACTTTGAAGAGCAGTCGGCCTTTTTCCAATGATCCAATCAACATTGGGTTAACCCTTGATGTGAAGGGTTCGCTGAAAGCATTGTCGAAGCGAGCATTGGTGAAAGTTATCCTCCTTATCCATTATATAGATGCATAGTTGCTAGCTACGCCTCATACCCTTCCATCATCATTACTTCTTACCAGCAAACTTTTGATGGATTGCGCGAATCTGCTCGTCAACATTTACGTTTTGCAGATGGCTGAGATGGGCCTGACTCTTCCCTTCTAGATGTCCATCAAAGCTTTGGATGGCTGTCTTCTTCCGTCTGGCCTGTTCATCCTCTGAGATAGCATGTCCAGTCGCAGGATCAAAGACGTCGCTCCGCTGGCTAGCGAGTCGCTTCAAATTGTTAGCTACGTCAACGTGAGAAAAATTGGACATAGAATATCGCGATTCCGCTTTGGCCTTTTGCTCTTTCCAGCTCGGGTCCAGGAGTTCGACTGTGAAAGCGGTTAGCCATCTGATATAATGAACCGGTACAGTAGATTGCAAAGAAACCAAAACTTACTTCGCATGTGCGCTTCAAGCTCATTCAGGGGAATCTGCTGCTTGCAGTTGGGACATAGTGCCATTTGCATTCCTTGCCTGTTTGCCGCTTTCTGCGCTGCGCGAGGTACGTAATTCTCTCTAATTTTCATTGGGCCAAAACCAGCCCTGGCTTCTGACTGTGCATGCTGCATACGAGCTTGTGCCGCAGCCCTCTCTTGAATTCTTCGTTCTTCTTCTTCTTGGGCCGGTGTGCGCAGCTGTTGTTGGACCCCAGCGCCGTACCCTGATTGTGGTACGTATCCTGTATGCACAGGGAGGGGAAAAGAGGATGGCCGAGTTGCTTCGACAAAGCCGTTTTGTGGGGGGATCTCTTCACCAGGCATAGCTTCTTCGATTCGTAAGTTAGAGCTAATGGATGCCTTATTTCTGTCTTCCAGCGAAGCGTATTGTAGCTCGCCTAGACTAGTGGGTGGCGGCAGGTTGGTAGTATCATCGGCGTCCGAGAAGGTGATAGTCTCAACAATGACAAAGTCTCCCCAATCGATTCGAGCAAATTCGGCCTTCTTCACCTCTTCCTGAACCTCCTTGTTCTTTCTCTCCGCCTCCTGGTACTTGGTATATTCTGCTCTTTCCCTTGCTCGTTTCAACACGTGAAACTTATCCCTGATATTCAGCTCCAGCTCGGCTTTTCGCTCTTCCTGCAGCTTACCGCCTTCGCCATCGAGTCCGCTCGCCCGCAACAGAACCGTATACTGCTCGATAATGTGTTGAAAAAAGTTGTGAAAGGTGTGATTAGGGATTAGAAATTGAAACTGGGGGTTGCCTGATTCACGCTGCGCCAGCTGTGTCATGAATTGCCGTCCATTCTTAGCAACAAAGAGCGCCGTTAATCTTATCACGTCCAAGTCTTTCTGGTTGATGTGAGGCATGCGAGCAGAGAATTGAAAATCAGGAGGCTTTGGCGGGCCTTTCGGTTTCTCAACAACTGGAGGTATGATTTCGCCAACTCGACCGGCCGCGATGTCAGTGCCGCGACCGGCTTTGATCTCACTCAACCGCCATTGATAGTATGCGTAGTACGCATCATCAGTACTTAGGAAGCTAAACTTGGGGTTCTGGCGTTCCTTTTCCCGAATGCGATCCTCGAAGACTGAACCATTTCGCGCGACATATCCAGCAGTCTTTTCGAGAATATTTCGAATCTCGCGTGGCGGTAACACTACGCCTGCAGGAGTTTTGATATCGTCAAGCGCGTTTGACGCACCTCCGTTTGGCGCTTCCGCAGCCATATCCGTAATGGAATTGATAAACCAAATGACAAAATGATTTCACCGGTTCCTTGAGGCAGAGGAAAGGCTGAGAAAAGTTGAAAGAAATGATATTGGGGATGATGCAGTTCTACTGGAAATTTCCGAGGCTGACTTGGAAAGCTAGACGAATTGAATTGGAAGCCGGCATTATGTTAATCCCGTTCCGGATGATAACTGCGCCACAATCTTCAATATTGGAGAAGCCACAGATGCTTAAGTAACAGATGCTTGCTCGTACTGTAGGTTGAAGGGTTAAGGTAAGGTGAACATAAATTGGTAGCAACACGTAATCATTGAAGAGACAAAATCAATATTATAATTCTTTTATGTTTTATTATTTTCGGGAGGATACTAATTGCTTTGTATCTCTTAAGCCACAGAGTACAGAAGGTCATGCAACTCACTGGTAATACAGCAATACAGGTCAGGTTACCCTAGCGGCAGAACAGGGGCCTCGTCCTCTAAAGGAAGCTCCCATTTCATCCTAGTGCGGTTGAGGCGTTCAGCAGCCTTTTACAGTAACAGTCATTACTTGTACTCTCTGAAAGCATTGATACTAACCTAAATAGTTTGTGGGATATATATATATATATATATATACCGTATCTTGCGTATTTATATATACAATCTTGGATTTTAACAGGCAAATAAAAGAGCTCCCCCGTCACCCTTAATACTAAATGGTGGCCAATAATACGCATTGCCTAAAAGCAAGGGGGGGGCTCCCCAAACACGAGGCTATAACTGGGCCTCTACTTATTGAGTAATCTACTTATATGTACTCGATCCTTATATGCCAAAAAGGGCAATATATCGTGTATCAGTACCTGCTTCGTATGGCTGTGCAGTTGTGGCGTCAAGGCTGAAAGGCCACTGTAGCTACAATCCTCGGCCTTGGTCAACGCGAGCTGAGCAGCACAAACTGGTTGCAGCTACTCCTCCTCCTCCTCCCACCCCTGACTGGTAAACCCATCACGAACAAACCTTTTCGGCCTCTCTCCCCTTCTCCCTGTTTTTATTTTCCCTTTTCATTTTCCCTCCCTACCAACGCTGCGACTTTCGAAACAGCAGTTGTCATTTTTTCTTTTCTTTCTTTTTTTCATCCGAATTGGTTCGATTTTCTCCTTCTTTGTTCCCTTTGTCGGCTTTCTTCCTATGAGGCCTCTTTATTAATTCCACCTCATCTCTTTCGATACGCTCCTTTAACGGTCCGAATTTGGACATTTTCTTCCAAATCGTAACAGAGCCTGGTCCTCTATTCTCCAATCAATCGCACGAAACTATCGTCCATCTCTATTCTTAAACCCTTTTTTCAAAAATCAGATCCCTGCCAAACTCGTCGCCATGGCGAAAGCGAGTGCGGCGCGGGGCCGCAGCCCTCAACCTCCGCCCATTGCCGAGAAGCAGAATTCAGTTGTCGCATCTACTGGATCAAGCAAGTCGAATAAGGCCAAGAAAAATAAATCATACAAGTCTGACGGTGTTGACGACAATGACGTCTTCCTGCTCCCTGGGCCTGATTATGTAGCAGCCTTGGGCGTGACAGTGTTGGCTACTATTGTCCGCCTCTTCAAGATATATATGCCTACTAGCGTTGTCTTTGATGAAGTCCAGTAAGTTTTCTCCCGTCGTTCGAGCGAGGGCAATATTTGATATGCTGCATATCGGTTTCGGTTTTTTTTCTCTCTTGGGGTTTGGTTATGCTAATTGGTGTTCTTTTCCCCTTTTAGTTTTGGTGGCTTTGCAACCAAGTATATCAAGGGCAGATTCTTCATGGACGTCCACCCTCCTCTAGCCAAGATGCTTATTGCCCTCACCGGATGGCTTGCGGGCTTCGACGGTAACTTCGATTTCAAAGATATTGGCAAGGATTATCTGGAGCCTGGCGTTCCCTACGTCGCCATGCGCATGTTTCCTGCCTTTTGCGGTATCCTGCTCGCTCCCTTTATCTTCTTGACCCTAAAGGCTGTGGGCTGCCGAACTACGACTGCTGTACTTGGCTCAGGTTTCATCATCTTTGGTAAGAGACTGCGGCTTCCTAGACTGAATCTAGTTTGATTGTTAGCCTTGACTGCATTGTGAAATCAATTCTAATTTAGCATACAGAAAATGGTCTCTTAACTCAGGCCCGTCTTATTCTTCTAGACTCCCCCTTGGTTGCCGCCACTGCCTTCACTGCCATGTCATTCTCCTGCTTTACCAATCAGCATGAACAGGGGCCTGAGAAGGCTTTCCAGCTGAGCTGGTGGTTCTGGCTTGCCTTGACTGGTCTTGGCCTTGGCATTACTGCAAGCATCAAATGGGTTGGCCTTTTCACCATTGCCTGGGTAGGATCCTTGACTCTTTTACAGTTATGGGTGCTCCTTGGCGACAGTAAGAACGTATCTATTGTACGTATAAATCAAACTACTACTGAAATCCTCTCCCCCTTCCTCTGGGCATTGAGCATAGACTAATTCACGAGCGTAGCGTCTTTGGTTCAAACACTTCACGGCCAGAGTTTTTTGTCTGATTTTTATCCCTGTCACATTTTATCTTGCCATGTTTGCCATTCACTTCCTCTGCCTTACCAACCCTGGCGAGGGCGATGGATTTATGAGCTCTGAATTCCAGGCCACTTTAAATAGCAAGGGTATGATGGATGTACCGGCTGATGTCGTCATGGGAAGTCGTGTCACCATCCGCCATGTCAACACCCAGGGGGGCTATCTCCACTCTCATCCTTTGATGTACCCTACCGGTAGTATGCAGCAGCAGATCACATTGTACCCGCACAAAGACGAAAACAACGTTTGGCTTTTTGAGAACCAGACCCAACCTCTCGACAGTGAAGGTCAACCAATCAACGGAACTGAAGCATGGGACTCCTTGCCTGAAGTGCATCACATCGTTGATGGCACCGTCCTCCGACTCTACCATCAACCAACCTTCCGAAGGCTTCACTCACACGACGTGCGACCCCCGGTCTCTGAGGCTGACTGGCAGAATGAAGTGTCTGCATATGGCTACGAGGGCTTTGAAGGCGACGCCAATGACCTCTTCCGCCTTGAAATTGTCAAGAAGCAATCCAAGGGAGCTCTAGCTAAAGAGCGCCTTCGAACAATTGAAACCAAGTTCCGATTGGTTCACGTCATGACTGGATGCGTTCTCTTCTCCCACAAAGTCAAGTTGCCCGATTGGGCCTCAGAGCAACAGGAGGTTACATGTGCCCGCGGTGGTAGCTTGCCCAACAGCATCTGGTATGTTGAGCACAACGAGCACCCACTGCTCGGTGATGGCGTTGAAAAGGTCAACTATGCCAACCCAGGCTTCTTTGGCAAATTCTGGGAGCTCCACAAAGTCATGTGGAGGACAAACGCTGGCCTGACGGATTCTCACGCCTGGGATTCCCGACCCCCATCGTGGCCTATTCTTCGCCGTGGCATCAATTTCTGGGGCAAGCACAACATGCAAGTCTATCTTATCGGCAACCCCATCATCTGGTGGTCCAGCACGGCTGTCATTGCCATTTGGGCCATCTTCAAAGGTGTTGCAATCCTTAGATGGCAGCGCGGATGCGATGACTATGCCAGCAACACATTCAAGCGGTTCGACTATGAGATCGGCACCTCGATCTTGGGCTGGGCACTGCATTACTTTCCTTTTTACTTGATGGAGCGCCAGCTCTTCCTACACCACTACTTCCCGGCCCTCTACTTTGCGATTATCGCCCTTTGTCAAATGTTTGACTTTGTGACGGCAAGAATTCCCGCCGCATTTGGTCATCGTGGCACTCTCATTAACCGCACCGCCACCGTATCCTTCTTGGTTCTCACGGCAGCTGTTTTCACTCTCTTTGCCCCACTAGCCTATGGTACGCCTTGGACCAAGGCAGAATGTCGGCGTGTCAAGCTCTTCGAAACGTGGGACTTTGACTGCAACTCCTTCCTCGATGATGTAAGTCTTTCCCAGATCGTTCCTGAAAGAAAACTTCCACAGCGTGGGTGAGCGGGAAGAAACTGGATTATGTTGGGGGGGTATTTATTATACTAGTTCACTGTCAATGCTGTGGTTTACACAATGACCGTAGAGAATACGAAAGAGGGGGGGGGGGATAGGAATTGATTCAAAAAGTGGAGCGGGCTGTAGCTAACGAGTTTTTGATATCTAGTACCAGAGCTATACCTTGACGGAAGTTCCTCCTTCAACCGCAGCCATCTCTTCGGAGCCGGTCATCGATATTCCAGCCGCTGACGAGGACCAAAAGCCTCTAGCTAAGCAACCAGAACCTATCATCTCCCAGGCCGCTGTTCCTCCAGAGCCCAAGGTCCTCTCCAAGGAGGAGAAGATTGAGTACCGAGATCAGGACGGAAACCTGCTTAATGAAGAGCAGGTCAAGGCCCTCGAAGGCAAGGTCGAGTTCAAGACCAAGTATGAGACCAAGACACGCGTCGTCGACGAGCAGGGACACGAGATCCCTATGCCCGAAGGCGGCTGGCCTGGTGACTTGGTCGGTGGTGTTGCTCCGCCTCACCCCGATGTCCAGGGTGTTGACAAGGAAACTCTCAAAGTCGAGAATGCTGAGGCCCCCAAGGAGGCTGCCGCCAGTCGCGATGGTGAAAAGGAGGCCGAGAAATTCAAGGTCAAGCCTGCTAGCGAAGTACAGGAGGCTACCATACAGGAGGAATTGTAAAGGAGGGGGGGTGGTTTGGTAAGCTTGGGGTCCTAACTTTGAAAAATTTCACAAGCAGAAAAAAAAATACGTCACATTCAGAGACAGAGTCTCAATATTTAATTATGCGCCGCGTTGTTTGCTTTTCCCAACATCGCCAACCATTCGGTAGTTTTATCTATTTTACAGATATACCTCTCGACTCAACCTTTGGGATGAGATTAGGCTTAAACGAGGCGGGATAAACGAGGCGCTATGGGGAATATTTTTTTCCGGCGAAAGGAAAATCTCTTGTTGTTCTACGGGTTCTAGATGAAAAGAAAAGCATATTAAAAAGTAATGGAAGAGAGGAAGAAAAGGGGACGGCGAGTGAGGTTGCAGTCACTATACGATGTCATCTATCATGTAGTCTCTGATGTACACCAGTTCTTCTACAGATTATTCTTGCTAAAATACGTAACGTCTTTGTCATGACAAACAAGTTTCTTTTGCTTTTTTTTTTTGTTTCTCTTTGTAAAAGCTTCTTCTCCGTTAATTCAAAGAAAGTGATATAATTGTTGGTGATGGCTTGGTTTGATTTTTTAGGTGCCGATGTTCCGCGGTAGAAAGTAAAGCCGTTTGCACCTGACGCTCTATAATCGATAGAAAATGCTCGTCTAACTTCTCTAGGTCTCTCCATCTTAACTCGTCGAATTAAACTGGCACTGGCACTGACTCAGAATCTTGATCAATCGATTCATAGCAATACTCGTCTTCTTTTATTGGCTGTGTGTGATTATCTAGTGAGCGGCCAATTGATGGATGAACTGAATTGCTTGCTTGATTGATATATACGGAGTACAACGGCAACATTTAAAAACGGCAGTCATGTGTCAGACATCTGATGCAGATTCGCAGCAGATTCTCCCGATTGAGATCGGCTCATTTATTGCCCTGCGGCCCGACAAGAGCGAATTTATCGGCAGTGCCAGCGGTGTCTTTTTTGCTAATACCGTCTTTCGGGCTTTTGCAACAGCGACGACGGCCTCTGGCGGTTCCACCGCTAAGCGATCTCAGGGTGATGCAGATGGCCTCGGTAATAGCGTTACTCCGGACCCAGGGTCTGCCCACGAGTATGTCGTGGCGGAGGAGAAAGCCCAAGAGGAAGCCATTGGAGATGATGCCCTAGGCGTAGCGGCCGTGGGAGAAGATGATGCGAGCAAAAGCCCAGGGTTGCGGTCGTATGGCATTTCGACACCTGGCTTGGGTATTCCTCCACCTCCAGCTGTTGCCAAGCGCCTCTTGGTAGAGTATTTTAGAAGATGGCATCCATTTCTGCCTTTTCTTCATGGGCCTACTTTCTTTGAAAAAGTGAACCGTTTCTACGAACCTCAAGGGTCTCCGGCGCAAGCGATGAGCCAGCGGGCCAAGGTGTATCAGGCCATCATCTTTCAGTGCGTATTCAACATTGCAGACTCGAATCATAATCAAAAGGAAGAACGAGAGCTGCCTGAAGAATCACGCATCAAGTCAGCCGTTGCTTTGACGAGTTTGCTGGGGATCCTCTCCAGTGGCCATGATATTCCCTCCTTGCAGGCTCTCCTCGCGGTGGAGCTGTACCTGATGACGCAGATGTCTCTCCGAGCGGCTTCGACTGTTCATGGCGCAATGACACGCATTCTATACCATTGCGGATTGCACAGATGCCCCTTTCGATACGTCCAGTTGCCGCGCGATATATGCGAAATGAGGAAGAGGATCTTCTGGTCGGCTTACGTGATTGATCGCCATCTGAGCCAGGTGCTTGGGCATCCTCTTGCGCTCAATGATGAGGAGGTAGACGTCTGTTTGCCTGGAGCACCCGAGGTCCATCACCCAGCTAAGCCATTTCAACATATCTCGCCACTGCGCAACTCAGCGGAAGATGACATACAAGGCTATGCGCCCGTGGACCATCCGACTTTCGCGTCCGCCTCCTCCACAGGAGACCTCACCGACAGCAGCACCATTGGAACACACGAGGACAATACTCTCAACACAGACCATCTCGTCTACCGACCACAAAGCTCAGGGGAATCTATACTGGGTTACTTGGCGACATATTCACGACTGCTCGGGCAGGCCCTCGACCTCTTTCACAAGTCTATACATAGCCGGTCCATCACCTGGGACAAAGTTCTCGAGATGACTTCGAGAATCCATGCCTGGTGGAACACGCTTCCGCCGTCGTTTCAAGGAGAGGGCCTTACATCTATCTTTGTAGAGCCGCAGTCTCATCACGGCCCACCGTTTTCGATATTATACCACCAGCTTATCCTCCTCATGAACCGACCATTCCTTTCCCTCCCGACGAACAGAACAGATTTTCAGTTCAGCCTGCAGACGGCCGTGAATGCTAGTCGAGCTATCGTCAAGAAGCTCAAGCTACGGCAAGGGGACTCACCTTTGGTAGCCTGGCCAGGGATGTTATCAGCTGCGTGGATGGCAGGGTTAGTCATCGCCTACGCTGGATTGTTAAGGCTTTATCCAATGGAGAAGACGGTATTGTAAGTATATATATGCCCTATCACCAACCTTCCTCCCCACCTCTACCAGTCGGCGAGGGTTAATTAACTAACTGATGATTCAACAACTTTGTTCTTTTGTTTATATAGGGATCTCAACTGCGCCATAAGGCTCCTCGGTATGATGAGTCGAAACTGGAGCAGCGCCCACCATTGTCGCGTGACACTGAGGATGCTGCTTGATAGGCTGACTTCAAAGCCATTCATGGACAGAATCAATCCAGCGCTATCAGCCGACCCTTCACTCAACATCATGATGGATTGGAGCCAACCAGTGTTTTCGACATATCAGAACCTTCTCGAGGGGAGTAGTCGCAGCAAACGGCGGCGTGTAGACCAGAACAACGGCAATAATAATATCAATAATAATGGCAATGGCAATGGCAATAACAATCAGTTTATAGGCAACTCTTTGAGTGGCTATCCTGCCAGCCATTTCATTGGACCGGACACGGGATTCATGGGCGGCGACAATCTGTGGGACTATCCGAGCTTCCAGCCTGTGTTAGAGTATACAGGGCCGGACTTTGGGTTTGACGCCGACCAGTTCTCTCAGCAGGGAGAATGGGAGCGATTCCTGAACGAGAATATGAATCCGGAGTCGTCAGGACTGCTGTTTAACAATGCTGGATGGGATTCGTATGTTCAAAATATAGGCGACAGATTGAATGTGTAAGTGATGCTGTGAGTTTTCTTTTTCTTTTCTTCTTTTTTCTTTTAATTTGCTTTGAATGGTCTACTGTTTGGGTATTATGAAAGTATGTTTAGGTATAACCTCATCATAAACAAAAAAATAATAATCATACAATGCAAATTGAGCTCGACGCCGTCGTATCAGCACGATTTGCTTTGGTGAATTACAAGTTTCAAAGGATGCTATTCTCACTCCGAGCTATTCGCCACACAGCGGGTATATTATTACGTAGAAGAAGGCCTTGACAAAACCAAAAAAAAAAAAAAAAAAAAAAAAAAAAAAAAAAAAAAAAAAAAAAAAAAAAAAAGAACAAAAAAGTTATATGAACCAAAATTTACCATACAAACTGCCGTCTAAAATCCTGAGATAAATCAAACACTTCGCCTGTTTGCGTCTGTTCTGCAAAAGACGCGGTAGAAGTCGGGACATGCTCCAAAGCCTCTGGAAGAGCTGTGGTAGTTGGCTCCAATGGTATTGGCGGAAATTCTACAGCATTGGCTCTCGAGTTCATCTCGCCGAGGCTTTTTGGTAGCGGTTCCGGTTGGAGAGGATATATTTTGAATGACCTCGGATCAGCCGCCTCTTCATGTGCGCCCCCGTTGACAGGCACGCTATCGGTACGATTTCCGAGGACCTCATCAGCCCAGCGCTTCACGTCGTCTGCCGTAGACAAAGGGAAGTTATCCCAATGAGCGATTGTGCCCGTCTTTTTAGCCTCGATTCTTCCCGCCGCGTCAGTAGCCGTTACCGTGGCCATGTGCACAACATCCGCTCTCTTGCTAGGTTCATTCTTGAAGGCATCCTGCAGAGAGGCATCATCCGACACCTGGAGGAGCTGCAAAAGCACGGCTTCGGTAACTGCAAGACGGTGCTCAAGGGCCTCGATGTAACCCTTGGCAGGACCTCTTAAGGCCAAAGTCAGTCGGTCAGATTGAACACGTCTGCTGCTAGAGACAACAAAGAAATCTGGCTGCATCTTACCTTTTGTATAGCTTAGGCCAGACACATTCCCGTTTCATATCACGGCATCGCGAACACGTTGGCCTCCAACAAAGGGTTAGTCATCCAAAATCATAAATCACCAAAGAAGATGGCACTGAAGAAGCCCAAAACTCTCTCTCACCTTTTTTCATCGCACTACAACAATTGATTTTATAAATCAGTATTTTCGACATAACAAGACAACATCCCCTCCCCTCCCTCTTCTCTTCTCTTCTCTCTCTCTCTCTCTCTCTCTCTCTCTCTCTCTCTCTCTCACCTTTTGCTTCCGAGATCTACACCCGTCGCAGGCTGCGCGGCCACGGACCGGAGCCATTTGAAGTCTTCCGTATGTGGGGCCGGACGTGACAAAACGTATTTCAACTCATGAAAACGTATTTCAACTCATGATCGATCCCACAGCGAATAGGGATCGGTTCTTAGTCCTTAGGGGAAAAAAAAAAGATTCCTTAGGTGAAGATTGTAAATGCAGTTTGTTATCGAAATCAAGAAAAAAAAGAACTAGAGGTGTGAGATTGAGAAACGATGATTGGCGAGCAGAAGAAGAAGACGGTGTCTCTTCAACGCGGCTAAACAATCTACCGATGGGCCAGTGCTGAAAGCTGGAGTTACATCACCGTGACATTTTCGTTTACCCGTACGGAGTATAACAAGAAGCTCTCCTTCAACAAAAGAGTTTATCGATTGCGGGGGAAAGACGGTCGATTAAAAATGAAGCAAGAAAAGCCATCGTGTCATCACCTCATGACAGAACTCACAAGAAGTCAAAAAAAAAAAAAAAAGAAGCAACATTTTGTGAGTTCTCTCCATTGGCGACAAACAGGATGGTACGCACTCACGTTACAACTTGGGCCTCCAAATCATCGGCATCATCGCCTACGTCGCTTGTGTTAGTTAGCCTAAGGTAATACAAAATAAACTTCCGTGAGACTTTCTGAGGTAACAAGCGCAAAAAAAAAAGAGGCGAACAATATGATTTGTATTGGCTACGAGAGTCTAAGATGTGCGTATAGTGGAGCAGATACTCCGTAATTTATTTACAGTTGGTTCATCTGCTATGGATATTGTGGTCTTTCAAGTATTAACACAATATATGACTAGACTCATCAACCACCATCTATATCAACTTCCAAATTCTCGTCTTTTAAATATTCATACCTACCACAGCATATCGATTTCAAAACTACAGTCAAATTGTTCTCTGCATCATCATCATCATCATCATCATCATCATCATCGTCGTCGTCCTTCGTCTATCACAATGGCCACCACTAGCAACATCTTCCCCTCTACCTTTACTCCCTTTACCATCGAGACGCAGGCCTCTCCTCCTGTCTCCATCTATGGCATTCGATCATCATCCGATTCGTCTTCTTCACTTCCCCCTCTCCTCCTCCTCCATGGCTACCCCGAAACACATCACATGTGGCATTCCGTTGTACCTCATCTCACTTCTCACTTCTCTCTTGTCCTGATGGACCTTCGCGGCTATGGCGCCTCTTCTAAGCCTGCTAATGATACCCTCCTCTACGCAAAAAGCCACATGGCTAATGACTGCATCGCCGTCATGGATGCCCTCGGTTTCGCTAACCAACCCTTTTACGTCTGCGCTCACGACCGCGGCGCCCGTGTTGCTCACAAGCTCCTCGTTGATCACCCTGCTCGTGTACGCAAAGCCATCCTCCTCGATATATGTCCCACTCTCGCCATGTACAGCTCTTCAAATCCTGAATTCGCCAAGGCCTATTTCCACTGGTATCTCCTCATCCAGCCATTCCCTCTCCCCGAGACGCTCATCAACGGAGCCCCGCGGCAGGTTGTTGAGATGTTCCTGTCTGGCTTGAATCCTTCTGGTCTTTCCATTTTTCATAAGGACGCCCTGGCGGAGTATATCAAGGGCATGGAGGATAAGGACTTGGTTCACTCCACCTGCCAGGACTACCGAGCCAGCGCCACGCATGACCTTGATGAAGCAAAGGATGATCTCGACAAGGGGAAGCTGATTCAATCGCCAATTAAGGTGCTACTGAGTAAGAATGGTGTTGTTAGCAAGCTCTTTGACGGAAAGAAGGAGTGGAGCGATGTTACGGCAAGTGGCGTGCCAGTCAAAGTAGAAACTGTCGATGCCGGACATTTTATCCCAGAACAAATTCCCGATGTCGTTGTCTCTCATATCCTCGAATTCTTCCAGTGAGAAACAAACAAAAAGAACGAAGAAGAAATCAAGTCTTTTTTAGAACCGGCACTTTGCGAATCGAAGAAAAAGGTCATGAAAAACAAAACAGGCTTGTCTCTACTCTAAATAATATCTTACGCTACCTTGATTTGAAAAATAATATGTCACCAGAAGGAAAAACACTTCAAGCTTATCATGGTGATCTAATACATCTATCTCATTATGTATATGTATCCTCGCAAAGAAACCGCTTGCAACAGCATCTCCTCCCCCTTTCTCTCTCCGACCCAAAACTCTTCTTGGCCCGTCTAGTAATGACAATTGTGAATCGACGAGCAGCCCCAAATGCTTTCCGTGGTGCGCCTGCTCAATAATAGTAAAGGTAAAAAAAAAAAAAAACAATAACGCAGCTCGAAAGAGAAGAAAGAAAATATAAAAACAGCAATACAGAAAGGGCCAATCGGAGAGAGACAAGAGGATAGAGAAATAAGAAACAAAAAAGAAGAATGAAAATAAAATCCCCCTCACGATGCTTAGCCTGTTTTCTGCTGAATTCTTCCAATTGCCCTATATCCATCCTGTCCAACCCAAAACGCCATCATACTTAGCCCCGTGTTTTTTGTTTCCTTGTCAGCATTGAATTCGTTTTTGCCTCCAGCCCGTTGCCAAATATGCTTGCATTCTAAAACTTCCTCTCCATTTCCCGTCCCAAATTCTTTCCCTCGGGCTTCTCTTCGGTGTAGAGTCACGAATGGTCACCTCACCGCGTTGAATATTATACACAATATACATTATAGCCAAAGAGGCGACAGGAAAAAAAAAAGCATTACAAAAAAATATAATTTAAAAAAAGCGGGAAACCCCCTCGGTAAGGCTGTTTGTGGTCCCTTAATTTTCGATAACTGTAGTAGTAGACAAACGCTTAGTAGCCTCCGACCCCGAGTTGCTAATAGCGTCCAGAGTCATGGACTGGACCGAGTAGCGTAAAGGCTTGGTGCCGTCCGTCTGGTCGGGAGGTGTATGGGGCTCTTCAGAAGAGGCACGGCGGCTTAGCTCGAATTCACTGTCGTCATCGTCGACTTCTCCATCGTCTGATGGTGGAGCTGTATCAAGGCTGGATTCGACAATGGAGTCATCTTCTTTATTTGTTGACGCATCAATTTCCATTGATGGACTGGATTCCTTTGATGGATTGATTTCCATTGATGGACTGATTTCCGTTGATGGACTAACTTCCGTTGATGGGCTGATTTCTCTTGACACATCAACAACTGGGGCATCGACAGACTGCTCGTGGCTTTGCTGACGGGTAGCCACGGCCTCGACATGTGTTTCGGTATGGGAAACGGGGACGACACCACCTCCAAGACGCGCCCAGAACATTTGCTCTCTCAAACGCACACTTTCCTCCCATGCGGCCTTTTCATTCTCATCATCGTCAGCCCGCCAGTATCCATCCTTTACCATACGAAGGAAGCCTAGGAACTGGCAAGTGGATCGAACACGGGCGGTGCAGTAGCTACAGAGGGGATACCGTTGCGCTGAATCGGCCTCGCTTGCCCGGAAGCGAAAGTTGCGCAGGTACTCTGGTTCTTTGCGTGACTCTCCGCACAGGGAGCAAGGATAAAACTGCGGCTTAGGAATAGGGAGGAAGCTTGGTGTTGTTGGTGGTACAGGGATAGGCTCCACCACTAGAGAGCCCTCTGCCATGGCCGATAGGACGCTACGACGAGCCAGCCAAGACAGCCCCGGTGCCGCATCGAGGCGCAGCGTGGGCTCAATATCTTCGGTTATAGCCCGTTTGAAGAAGCGAGTGTCCTTGAGGTGAGGAATCATCGAAGGGGTTGATGCAGCGCTGGTAGCAGACGCAGGCGCGGATGCATTCGGGGACTGCGGTGTGCTACCGTTGCTGCTCAAGTTGGGATTCGAAAAGGTACTTAGTGATGAGGTGGAAGCATTTGAAAGATGAGCGCTAGAAGTCGAGCCACCAAGTCCAATGAATCCGCTGATAGAGCCACCAGAAGTGCGACCAGCAGAGGTGCGGCCACCGGAGGGTTGACGAGACAAGCGAGCAAGAGCGACGAAATCGTCGTATGCGGCCAAGTCGGTACGCAACACGGGCTGGATGAGATGTGTAAGGCTGGTAGGAGGGGCCGGGGTATGATGGGTTTCAGCATGGTTTCCAGAGGAAGAAGACGATGTTGGTTTCTCCGCCACAGATGCGTCGTCATCCTTGGATTCGAAGTGGTTTGTGCCAGGAGATGAGGGAGCTGTGTTGTTGGTCTGGTCATCGCGCTCCATGACCATGGTCTCGAGAACCTGCTTCAACTCTGATAGCTGCTCCTGCTGCGATTTGAGGAGACTCTCAGAATCTGCGAGCTGAGCCTTGAGCTGGTCATTTTTCTTCTGCAGAACATCGTGCTGCTGCTGGGCCTCCTCTTTGGCGGCAATCACCATCTTGTTCGCCTCCTCGAACAGCGCTGTGGTGAGATTTTCTAACTCCTGCTCAATTATTCGTTTTTCCTTTTCTGTTTCAATGCGACCCGTCGTCTCCTCAGCAAGCTTCTGTTGAAAGACCTTCTTCTCAGCCTGCCAGACCTTACGCTCACCCTCGAGTGTCGTTCTGCGAATCCAGACATCCCCAGCCATCATCTCGCGCTGAGAGGCAACCTGAGCTTCCAGCTCGCGGATGCGTTCATGGGATGTCTCCAGCTCATGGCGAGTAGCTGATAACGTGTCATCAAGCGCAGTCTGGTGATTAATGGCGTTGATGAGTTTTGTGCTAAGCGCAGCAACTTCATCGCTGAGGCCGGGATGCTGGCCAGTAGTATTGGTAGTAGAAAAGCTATCCGTACTACTTAGATCCGGATGAGCAGT
Source organism: Trichoderma oligosporum (assembly GCA_015266385.1). NCBI lineage: Eukaryota > Fungi > Ascomycota > Sordariomycetes > Hypocreales > Hypocreaceae > Trichoderma > Trichoderma oligosporum. Next base: position 28,526 of record JACBYL010000617.1, on the reverse strand, counting down.
TGAAGGTCTGCTGCTTCCCTCAGCAGATGAGCCCAAAGTTCGCATTCGTGGATCGGGCAGTGTGCTCATCTCATTATTGGCGAAAAAGGCGGGTCTTGTTGAGAGAGAAATGATGGGCAAGTTTGATATTGATGGCGACTTGGGTGGAGGTCGGGGTTTGTATGATGGCGATGATTCATCAGCTGAGGTTGGCGCGGTAGAAAATGATCGTAGATGGCTAAAGGATCTGGCTGGAGATGGGAAATGTTGAGACCAGCCGCCGACGTGAATAAAGCTGAAGAATAAGTTAGTGGGCCATTCCATCGTCGCTGAAATACATGTCGCAGAGTAAAGTCGCACAGCCAACCCGTGTTTCGGAAACACAGAGGAAACCCCCAAAGTGAAACAAAACAAAACAAACAAACGCAGGGCGTGAGAAGATGAGGCGAGAGGCGAGACGACTGGAATGTTGGGGAATTGAATAAATAAAAGAAAAGGTCAAAATATCAAAAGATTTTAAAAAATCAAATAATCAAGATTGGGCGTCGCAAAGAAACGAGTCAAGGGGGTATCTGCAAAAGAGCGAAAGAGGGCAAGAGGGACGATGCATGCATGTATGACGTACGAATCCATAGTTGACGCTTCCTCGAAGCGGAGGCTGGTAGCCGAATCTTTTTCCTTTATGCTTTTCTTCCTTCGATCGGCTTCTTGCGCGCGAATTATCACCGTCGGTGCCTTCCGTGTTCGTTTCGTTCGCTTCGATCACGATCGCCTAATCGTCCGTCTCTGGGTGGAATAGAAGGAAAGCCTCAAGGAGAGGGAGTGAAAAAAAAAAAGGTTATGTTGAGTAGATGAGAGATTGAGAAAAAGAAGATTTTGAGTACGGGTATAAGAAACAAGCAAGAGTCCAGCACTGGCTTGTCGCTGGCCGTAATCGGATTAATAAAAGGTGTTAAGGTAAAAGCTGAGTAAAGTACAATTGGTATGATATGATATAGGAAGAGGAAGTACTATGAAGGTATTGAGAAGAAAATCCAAAAGGAGAGGAAAGAAGAAATAGAAAAGCAAAAAAAGTAAAAAAGATGGCGCCAAGCGTATGTGGCGTTGCACTCGAAGACGATTTGCGGAGACCCAAATTGGGGGAGGGGGGGAGAAACAAGAGAGTGAAAGAGGCTGATATAGGCCGGAGAGGAAGACCCAAGAGATTTGAAGACTTGGAAGCCAGAGAAAGCGAGAGAGAGAAAATAAAAATCAAGGAATGAAGAGAGGCTAAGACGGCGTCGTCGGAAGCCCAGGTTACGGAGAGGTTACGGAGTAGGTAAGGTAATAAAGGAGGTCTTGTCGGAAAAAGGAAGCGCGGCACACGGTAAGTATGGAGCAGGTAGAAGAGATTTGGCAGTGCACAAGCCAAGGATGTGCAATAAAAAACGGGCGTGGGAGGATACCGAAAAAGGGTCTAAGCGCGTATACGAGTACGGCGCTTTTTTTTCTTTTTTTCTTCTCTTCTCTTTTGCTTCTTTCTCTCGCTCGCTGACTCTGTTGTTTCGTGTGTATTATCCTTATCCAAATAGGTTCTTTCCAAAGGGGTTGTTGAAGTGGGATTTGTTGAGCCGCCCTCGAAACGTTCTGGATGGATGAATAGATGGAGAAACAGCTTAGCAGCAAAGCAAGTAGCCAGCTAGAATGAGGGGGTTTTAGGAAACGGGCGAATAGCCTCTTCTCTTCTTTGTGTCTCCCGTCGAATGGCGTTCTTTTCCTTTGCGCGCGGGAGGCAAAAAAGGTCCCCCCTCCAGAACTTGTTTCTTCCTCCAAACAGCTACTAGTACTACTGTACTCCGTACTGAGCAGGTACTAACTACTAACGTAGGGAATACAAGCAGTACGAAGAAGTTGGCGTGCTACTTGTCGTAGTACTAGCTTCTGCCAATCCGAAGTGGGAGAGGGGGGGAGGGAGCAAGAGAACGGCAGCGCCACGCGCAAGTCCTCGTTTTCGCCCAATAGGTGGGTTTTTTTGACAAGGCCGGTGGGCGGAGCGTCACTCGGCAGAATTCGATATCCCGGTTCGACTCTTCTGTTGATGCCGTTGCCGAAGTGAAAGTGAGATTGATTGAGATAGAGAGAAAGAGGAGAAGTGGTGATGATTGAGGGTACAAGTAGGCCCTAGCACCAAGCACATACGTTTGAAGTTAGAATTACTACTCTATACAAAGCAAGACAATACATATTTCGTATGCAGTACTCCGTACTACCTGTAGTTGAGATGATAGCTGCCAGGTTTTTAATAGTGTACTACGTACCTATGATATGATTTGATACGGGAGTACTCCGTAGGTTAACGTGACATCTCATACGTCAAGCAAAATGGACCAGGCGGCCAGCCGATCTAGAGTTTTCCAGTTGGCTCATGCGCCCTGCTGAAGTTCTTCTAGTTTGGTGGAGACACTGATTGCAGCAATGCAACTCCACGAGGCACATGGATACTAATAGATAGCCGGGGCAGGTGGAACAGAAAAAGGCGAGCCAAGGGATGGCGTTTGCAGGACCCCAGCTTTGCCTGTTGACAGTCCAGACAGTTGTGATGGGGATACGGAGTAAGTGATACGAAGTTGTAGTGCAGATATGCAAAAAAAAAAAACACACAATCAAGGCGTCAATGAAAGACGATAATCTTCAGGTTGTACGGAGTACGAGATGAAGATGATGAAGACTCAAATGTTGCGTGCGGAGTACGAAGAGCAAGGTACGTACTTTTTTTTTTTGGCCGTGACCTCTCTATTAACCCTAACCCTTATTGGGCAGTGTTTAGTACTACCTAGTACTAGTACAGGTACTTTTCTGTCGTATCTACCTAGGTTTTCTGGGTATGTACCTTTGGTTGTTCGAGATACGAGATAAAAGGACAGAAGGTCTTTATCCCTCCTTGCTTTTGCTCTCCCTCCTATCATTTTCCTTTTCCAATTTCATCATGAGATCTTTTGTCAAGACTGATCTCTTGATTCAAATCACAAGCTGAAGAAAAAGTAATGACGAAGGCCTGACGCTACGACGTTGCTAGTACATGCGAGTAGTACCAAATATGCAGGGCAGGGACCCGCTTTGTAGGTTCTCCATACAAGTACTCGTATACACTTGTACTCGTAATAGGTACATTTCATCAGGGCATTATTTGGTACTTGGAACCTTGTGCCCAGCCAAGGCCATGGCCCCCTAAGCTTTAGCCTGGGTCTCGATCTTTTTTTTTTTTTTTTTTTTTTTTTTCTTTTCCACCATTTTTTTTTTTTTTTTTTTTTTTTTTTTCCTTCCTCACAGACTCCTTGCAGATGCACTTATTGCGCAGGGCGGTTAAAAAGGCCCAAGCTCAGTATCATTACTAGTACTGCTGAGATGAGAACTCGTACATAGTCAGGTCAGCTTAGCTAGGAGTAACAGATTTGATTACTGGATATCGGAACTATTATAACCTAGATACCTTGGTCAAGTATCTAAGTACGGGGAAGGGGAGACATGTACGGGTACTATTCCTATTAAATACTTGTAGAGTACTTTGTTGGTACGAAACACCAATTATGGAGTGCATGCAGTTTTGCATCTGCAGCTGCTCCATACTTGTACATACTTGTACATACGTAGGGACCTTTGATAGCTCGCAACAAAAAAAATGCTCCTTACAGCACATACAGCGCGTCCAGGCCCTGTAAAGGCGCGTCAGGTGTCCCCGAGTACAGGGGAAGTACAGGGGGGTTAGAGCCTTCTGGGGCGCCAAGAATAAATTGATTGATGGATTGATGATTGATTGATCCTCCTCCTCCTCCAAGTCCCTCCCTCCTCTCCCTTGCGTCTTTTCCAAGAGTTTCACATATCGAGCATCAAACACAAGATTGCACAACGCATTAGACAACGCATCAAATCAATTGACTAGCTGCTCTTTAGTCAAAACAATCAATCAATCTATCCATCTATCCATCAATCAATCAATCAATCAATCAATCAATAGCTCCCCGTAATATCTACTCCCCAGCAACCCCAACACAAAATAGTAAGTAAATAGTCGGTAGCCGAGATACGATACTCCTCCATGTCCACTAGTAGTAGGTGGTATTTTTGCTGCCGCTGCTGTGCCACAATCACTATTAGGTGCTACCTAACTAACGATTTATTTGATAGTTTTCCTTCTCAGCGCGCCCATCAGCACCATTAGAGAATCCACTACCTGAAACTGACGAGGATCATCAGGCACATTGCGGTGCCCCGTTTCGGCGGCCTCGTATCACGTCAGTACGGAGTAGGTATCTGGGCTCCCTAGGTATTACCTAGTAGTTATGGAGCTATCCCGTACGAGAGTACTGTACATGCTCCGTACATACTCTACGAGTAGACTTCAAGAAACTGCTCGTAACGATTCCATCATCTGTCGTCTGCATAAAGCATGCAGTAAGTACATACTTGTACGGAGTACAGACGCACGCGTTATATGTCAGTCTGCCATACTTATACCTAACCTTGACATTCAACCTAGCCGCTTTTAGATATCCCTTTTCTTCTTTGTCTTCTTTTTCTTCTTTGAAAAAAAAAGAAATTGAAAGTGAAAAACAAAAAAGAAAAATCAAACATGACGTGACCTGTAATACTTGGTAGTGCCTCGTAATCGACCCTGCATCGTCCCATTGTCATCACCCTCCAAGCGCCTAAAGAAAATACGAACTGGACGAAACTGCAAGGTAGCAGTACGGAGTACATAATAGTGTACCATCTTCTATTAGCTCCATCTCTCACTGCCTCTAGTTTCCCCTCTTATCCGTTCAAATCGAATTGCTTTTTCTTTTCTTTTGTTTTCACGGTTGGCAATTCAAGTTAGCAAGCACCGCGGCATCCTCGGCTAGCCATGGGAATGAATGATGACGAAATGGTAAATCACATAAAGCGGCTACCTCCAACTATTAGCAACATCAAAACTACTAGTATATTATTAGGCAAAGAAATGAAAATAGAATAAAAATTAAAAAAAAAATTATTAAAAAATAGAAAGATAAAAATAGAAAATAAATAAAAACGAAAAGTTCAATCATCAAAAAATTCAAATTATTAATCACATAATATCTACTTAGTAGCAAATCCACAGCTAGCATTCTTTGTAAACTCTCTCTTGTACGCCATACATGCTTGGCACAGATGAAATGAATAGGGTATCCGAAACGACACGCATTCTCTCCTTTTAAAAAAGAGGGGATTAAAGGGAATGAACAAGAAAAAGAAAAGAGAAAACAAGAGGAAAAAATTTGTCCATCCCCATGCTCTTCCATTCGTATATACCGAGGTAAACGTGTCTGTCTCTTCCAGCCGTACATGTTGAGGTAAACGTGTCTTGTCTCTTCCAGTCGTAGATGTTGAGGTAAACGTGTCTTGTCTCTTCCAGTCGTACATGTTGAGGTAAACGTGTCTTGTCTCTTCCAGTCATATATAGCAAAGTAAAAGCGTCTCCCTTCCATCATATACATCAAAAAAGTAAACATGATACCTCCAATCAATCAATCTTCCTTCCAGTCTGAAAATTCTGGCTCGCCAAATGGATTCCATTCTTGTCCGGGATAACTAGTCGCGCTCATCATTGGCTCATAATCCTCTGGCTCGTACAGAATCTTCTCCTCCTGCGATTCCAATCGAATCGCTCGCTTTCGTGCTTCTTCAGTGTCTTCTAGTTCTGCCAAACTTGTGCTTGATTTGGCCGCCACAGCTTTTGAACTTCCTGCTCGTTCATTCGATATTGTTCGAGTTATTATTGACTGTCTACTGATCTTCCTTATCTTAGTCTGCACTGCGTTGGGTGTAGCAGCGTACAGATCCTCTTCTTCTTGCTGTTGGGCTTTTGCCACATCTTTGCCAAGGCTTGACGGTCGGCTCGGCTCATTTATCCCATCTGACTTCTGATCAGCTGCAGCTGACAAGGCTGAGCTTCGTGAAGCAGAGCGAGAATCCTCAATAACAGACAAATTTCCCCTTTCAGACAGTTGTGGGCTGCGAGGATGTGATGCTCCAGGATTGCTACTCAAAGCACCAGTAGGTCGTGCTGGCTTTGCCATACTGCTTTGGCTACTCTGAGAGCTATGTCTGTTGTGATGGCCCCACTCCTGCTGCTGACCTGGTTGTTGCTGACGCGGTTGAGGATTCCACGAATCAGGAGTCCGAGAATGAAAGTAGTTGGTGTTTCCATCAGATGCACCTCTCATATGGACGGGTTTATTGTGCGGCAAAGGCGCCGAAGCTGGGCCTTGGGCAATTCGTAGCGGCGGTGGGCTTGCTTGATATTGACTTGACATGTGCACATTTTGAGGCTGACCTTGTTGTGATTGTTGCTGTTGCCACTGCTGCTGCGAAGGAAGTTGGCCGTATGGCATAGATTGCCGGAGGTTCTGATGATATGGTGATGGCACTATCGCTCCCTCACCGTGTACTGCCGTATATCCCCTAGGAATGGGAACGTTTTCGTACCGCGGCTCTGACTGCTTTGCATCTCCAGATGATGCACTCTGCTGTGCCGATCCGGAGGGCACAGTCTTTGATCTAGGCAGACTGGGTGCCTGCTTATACGGCTGCAAGTATTGATGAGTGGGCATAGGATTGGCGCGTGGTGCCTGCAGCTGTCTTGGCTGGGCCTGGGCCTGGGTCTGGGGTTGGTTTCCTTGGAATTGAAACTGTGGAGTCAAAGTTGGAGGCTGTCCGTAATTCTGAGGCTGAGACGGCTGAGGACTGCCTCGACTTTGAGAAATATCTGCTTGCTTTGATGTTCGTCTGAGAGCTCCGAACAGCTTGCCACCCTTGATCTTTTCCCCAACCACGGTCTTGTTCTGGCCCTGATTCTGATTCTGATTCTGACTTTGCTGTTGCTGTGTTCTTTGGGCAATTTGCTCACTCATTCGATTCTTAAACCCCTTCCATCGCGATCCCTGGCTGTCCTTCTGCGCTGCAGCATCTAGGGGCTGAGGCTGGGTGAATGCTCGTCCAGCAGGTCCGGGAAGAGGATTTTGGGGCCCCGCCTGGTGGCCATTGTATACTGGTGTCGATGCCCCAGAAGTAATGGAGGCGTTAGAGATGCTCACTGAAGGCGGATATAGGGGTTGTGGTTGTTGCTTAACGACTCGTAGCGGTGCAAGAGGTGATTGTGATCCTGACACAGCGAATTGCCGTTGCTCCATCGTGTCAAGAGGCCACTGCTGAGACTCACGTCGAGGCTGAGGAGTAACTGGTTGGCCATATTTTTGTACCTCTTGTGGTCTGATTGCCGCTAAAGCTGGCGAATGCTGCTGTTGATTTTGGGACAGTGGTATTACTGCTCTGTCTGATATTTGAGTTTTTGCAACTTGTGGCGATAGCTCAGGCGATATTGCTGCAGCTTCTTCAGTTTGCTGTGCATTATTTCCTTCCTGTTGAATAGATTTGGCGCCCGATTTCTCACGAAGTGAAGAGTGTGATGAAAAAGACTGAATTGATGGTGGTGCGTGATTTGCAACAGTATAATGAGCATTTGCATGGTCAATGTAGTCAGTACTCGCAGGAAGAGGAGATGTCTCGGGTGGAGGGGTGATCAAAATCTCCTTCGTCATTTCATTAGGCTCTGATACATGACTATGCGGTTGGACAAGGCCGGACTCTTCCACTTTGGCGTCAGACGTCATAGATATACTATCTGGAGACACTGTTTGTGATCTCAAGATCTCTTCTTCGCTCACGGTATCCTCTAAGCCATCCAGTTGTAGATCATCCAACTTCTCTTGAAAAATGAAATCCTGAAGTCTGGGAGTCTTTTCTTCCATGGAGCCTGGCTGAGGCTCTAGCGGTGCTTCGATATTCTCACCACTTGAAAGCTTTTCGTCCTCTATAGGCGGATGTGTTGATGCACGATCCAGAGGATCTAGACGCATATTGCTTCGAGATACTGGAATCGCGGGTAGGAAAAGTGATTGGCGAGTCCGTAAGTTTCGTGGCTCAAATCCCTGAGGCTCTAGCGGTGCTTCGATATTCTCACCACTTGAAAGCTTTTCGTCCTCTACAGGCGGATGTGTTGATTCATGATCCAGAGGACCTAGACGCATCCGCAGAATATCGCTTCGAGTTACTGGAATCGCGGGTAGGAACAGCGATCGGCGAGTCTGTAAGTTTAGTGGCCCAAATCCCTGAGGCTGTTGGTTAACTCGAGGCGCCAATCTGGTTGAGGTTACTCCTTCTCGGCTTACTGAAGCGGGCAATGGAGGGAGATATTGAGAGTGGGTATTACCAGTTGGGCCAGTGGTGAAAGTTCTAAGATCACCGTGATGCTGCTGCTGCTCCTGATGGTAAGTTTGCAAAGGTTCTTCCAATCCTAAGCTGGACATGGGATCCAGCGAGTCAGACGCAAAGTCCAAAGATGGTAATTGAATGGCTGGACGTTCCTGATTCGACATCTGGGGATTGCGCACTGGGATATCGCTCTGCTGGGGGGGCAGCGCGTGTACTGAGGCACGATCCTGACGAGAGCGAGCAAATAAGCCAGCGATGCCAGTCGCTTTAGCAATGTCAGATATCCTCCTCTTGTGCGTAACCGCGTTGTCTCTGCTGTTACCGCCAAGACCAGCAGCTGACTCTAAAGCAGAATTTGACGTAGGCGAACGCGCGAGGCCCCCTGGAGCCATCTTGAGCTGAGAAACGCCAAAAAGGGAGCGTTTACTCTCATGAGGAGGATCAGCAGTTGCGGCTCCGGCTCCGGCTCCGGTTCCGGCTTCAGCTCCAGCTCCAAGCCCAGCTCCAGGCCCAGCTCCCGCAGATCTCGTATCCCGTTGACGTGCTTGATGTGTTATACTATCTTCTCTTTGAAGGGCCTGATGCGTCGATGAAGAACGACCAGAGAGCCCCAGGAAGCTACCTCTCTTTCTTCTACGGTCTGATGTATCTTCTGTGGCAATACTGGTTTCAGATACCTCATCACCTCGAAGCTGTCCGGAGGGTGGTCTAGATTCCGTAAGAGAGCCTCGGCGCTCTTTAGAAGTTGCCCTGGCAAGTCGTGTTCCAAGGTCTTTAAAGATCCCCGAACTCCTTCTACGCCCGCGTTCATCGGCTACCACACCACCAACTTCTCTTTCTCCAGAGGTTTCGAGTCCGCTGTATTGCTGTCTTGCAGCAACTGCTCCATCTCTAGGCAGGCGGCCTTGCATCTGGGGAGGAGGAGGAGGAGGAGGAGGAGGATATCCTTGGCCTCGACCGTATTGCCGCGGGTCTTGTGGATGAGACAGTGAAAACAGCTCTGGGTAGCGTCGCGCAGACGACGGGGGCACATCACTTCTGAATCTCCCGGGAGGACCTTGGAGAGGGGCCGCTGGAGCTGCTGGAACTTCCATTCCAATCTCCTTATTGTAACTATACATAGCCTGCTGCGCAAAGTCTGTGCCAGAGCGCTTCTTGGTTAGATGAAGAGGTTCAGTCAGATGGCTTTCCTCCAGCTTCCAGGCGCCTGCTGGCGGCAATCTTTGAACTAGACCACCCATCGGTGGTGGCATTCCGGGATGCGAGTTCGGAGGCGCGGCCTGATCGATTTGGGCGTGAGGCCTTTCAGATGGTTGTTGCTGATGCTGCTGCAGGCGGTTCGCATTAGAGATCTGTTCCTGACTAAATCTAAGTTCAGGACGTGCTGCCACTGGAGCCCCTTGTGCTGATTGAAAAGTTTGCCCGTTATAGCCTCCATGAGGTACTCCCGTTACAGCCTCTGAGAAAGGCATTGGCTCTCCAGTCACACTAACTGGCGAGAGGGGAACGTTAATATCATTGCCGTCACCCGCTATGCCTTCGTCATCTTCGTCGTCCAGAGCGAAACGTTCTGTCGCTCTTCTTGCCTTCGACTTGACGCCAAACGTTGAGCCTCTTCTGATTGGTGGCAGGCCAATGAAAGACGAGCTACGTCTTGGTGGATCCGACTCGTCCTGGGTTTGGAATTGAGTTTGACTTTGTGGCTGCCACACCTCATGCCCAGCCTCAGGTCCAACACCTGGCCTAATCCCAGAGGTGGCATTCTCCATCGTGTTCTGAGATGGAGGCACCCTCTGGGCTCGGCTATGTTCACCCTGGTGCTGAACCATGACCCAGTCGTCTGGTGTCACCGTATCTAGGTTTATGTCTGAAGCTCTTTGGGCAGTTGCTGGGAACAAATTTTCTCCTGGCTCTGCTGACGTGTAGGTTTTTTGAAGGAAACTATTGGCGATTGATAATTCATCTGGTCTGACGGGTTCTTCCTCAGGCTGCGTAAGAGTCGAAGGGTCGGAACTTGGCGTCTCCGTCGGGAGGATCCATGGAAAGGCGGATCCAGTTTCCGAGGCGGCATTTAAGGGTGAGACTGGAAACGGATCGGGCAGTTGTGGCGGTGTCGTGGAGATGTCATCATTTGAATGTGGGGCAGCTTCGTCTTCTCGAGGTCTTGGCTCAAGACTGAACAGCCATGTTGAGCGTCGTTGAGCCTTTCCGGGGGTCGGAGAATTCTCCGGGGAGTTAATATCGCCCTAAATTAGCAAAAGAAGAAGATATTAATATTCATTCATCACACTCAAGGATAGAGGAAGGGTGGGTAAGGATAGTCAATGGGCAATGATGAAGGGGTTGGGAGGAATGGGCGGGTGAGGGATATGATAGGAGAGGTGAAAGGGAAGAAATAGCAGTGTCAAAAATAGGCAAAGACGGTGCCGTGTAATTCTTATTTTCATATGCCACCATCATCACATCATGCCCGATTTTCTTTTTAAACCCAAATAAAAGGGACATGGGTACAAATATTGATCCCAGTCTCAAAGCATCATTCGAGATAACCAATTGTATCAAGAAGAAGACGAAGAAGATAAAAAATATTATTTTGTCATGGGAAAAGAGGAGAAGAAGAAGTGCCCACTCACTGCGAGTAGGGTCTGGAGAAAGAAGCAATCAATGAAATACCTTGTCCCCGCTTCCGCGCAGTTTGCTTTTACCCTTGCTCAACAGTCCCTTGCCCATCTTCCCAGCTGAATGCATAAATTCCTTGCTCTTTGTGCCAATCTGGTTGCCTGAATGACTAAACGCACTGCCGGACATTTGAGATGGCATTGACAATCCACCCAGTCTTGAACGGCCTCCACCACCGACGCCGCCACCACTACCACCAACGCCGCCGCCACCGCCGCCGCCTCCTTGTGGTACAGATGTAATTGGAGAGCTAGCGTCGAGATACTGCTGATAATAAGGTTGGTGCTGTTGTTGAGCCGATGCCTGAGATCCCGCCGGTAAACTGGTATTAGTTGATGGAGAAGTGGTCTGCCCTCCCGGAACAGACGCTGAATTTGAATGAGCAAGCTCAGGGTGTTCAGTTGTAATATGCAAGAGCCAGCTCTCCAATCCGGAGTCTCTAGATGCCAAGATTTGATGCGCCTCATTGTATTTTGTAATCCTCTCCAAGGGTGTTGATAATGCCATGATATCTCGAAAATTCATTGCCTTGGCTTGTGAAAGTGGGTTAGGAACAGGGGCCGCCTGGGCCTGTGGAAGAGCGGGTACAGATGCTGCAGAAGTCGGTGAAGACATAGCCGGGTGAGACTCTGGCGGTGGAGGTGGAGTTCCTGTCACTAAGCCCACAGAGCCTTGATCTGCGAACACCTTTTCGTCGGCAATAGACAAGCTCGCCTGTTCACGGGCAATGGTAGAAGGCTTATCACTGGTCACAGAAACAGACACCGGTGAAGGAGCTTCAGGGAACGATGGATCTTGCCCTGGAAGGCCACTAGACGAGATAGAAGTCTGAAGTGACAGGACCCCCAAGCCAGACCCCGGCACCGCTGCTTGCGACAACTGAGATACGGGGCTATGGCTACGAGATTCGTTGCTCAAATTCGTCACGGTTGGTTCGGCTGGCTGGTCAGATGGTCCAGTGAGCCGAACCACAGGAGCGGAGCCGTCACTGTCGTCTGTTGGCTGAGCCTGGGTTCTGGGAGTACGCTGTCCTTCGTCAGCCTCCCACGAAAATCTTCGGCGGAGTGTCGACGTTGGCTCATGCTGCTCTTCCTGAGGCAGCTGCTGAGTGGTGGAATGGGATTGTTGGGGAGAGAGCAGGGTATCAAATGTGGTCGTAGCTTCTGGAGACATAACATTGGCGGATACCTGCAAGTCAGGTTGGTTTGAATGAGAGGGAGCCGCTTCAATAGCGCCCAGTGCGCCCTGAGAATTGTCAAAATGTTGTGCTGGCACAACCTCCTGGCCTGGATTTTCTGCGGTATCTGCCCAGTAGCTATCGTAATCCATGAGGGTGTAACTGCTCTCTCTGACGGTGCTTCGGTCTCCCAGAGGAGGCAAATGAGGGCCATCGCTAAGCTTGGTAGCGGCAGAATTGGCACCTGAGGGGCCAAGAGTCCTCAAAATCTCATCCCTAAGCACGTCGCTCTCTTTCAAGGGACTATCCTTCATAGGAGACGATGTGATTGTGCTGAGAGTCGGCGTTCTTTGAAGCGACAGGGCATTATCGAATTCTGGCAAAAGTTCTCCTTTACGGGGCTGAAGAGGCTCTGTTGGAGTGATCTTGGTACCTGGCGAGTCTAGGATGGGAACTGCAGTGTGTGGCTCATGGGGGCTAGGGGTTCGCAAAGGTGAAACAGACGGGAGATTTCTTCCAGGATACAGACTTGTAAGCTGAGAGGGAGGTGCGCCGCCTAAAGGTGCGCCTCCTTGCACATCCGATATGTCCTCATCTTCTGTCTCTTGGCCATGCTGTATCACCGGGGGCTGAGAAACGGGTTGATTGGCAGACGGAACGCCTTGGCTAGAGTCAGCTGCTGTGTCGTCTTTTCGATTTTCACCGATAGGAGGCTCCTTGGAAAAATTACTCATTGAGGGAGAGAAGAGGTCAGCTCCAAATGCAGACATCCGCGAAAGGTCCGGCAGCTTGGGACTAACAGACATCCGTCCACGGTCAGTCCCCAGTGCTGCCGCTTCGGCCTGAGTCTCGACGTCCGGACGGCTCTCTTGACTATCAAGCTGATCAGCATGAGAAGAATTATCGTCTCTTTCCCAGGTATCACGTCTATCCTCGCTGGACAATGGTTGTGGAGCAAATCTAGACTGATTGCTTTCAATAATCGGAGGGATAGTAGGAGCCAAAGCTAAAGTCTCGTATTCTTTAGCATCCTGGGGACGATTATATAAGTCAGATGGCGGGGCTGGAGATGTAGAGATTTGAGGCGACATAAAGCGATCACCAATAACTGGAGGCGTGGATGTAGGCTTTATAGCTCGTTCAAAGCTAGAGGTGCGCGACACATCATAGCCACTAGGACCTCGTTGCTGCTGCTGCTGCTGCTGCTGCTGCTGTTGGGTTTGCGAAGGTAACTGAGCAATGCCAGCTAGCGACAGGCTATTATCGCTGTCGCGCCCCTGAAAAGCGGTCACTGATTGAGGTGATACAATATGATTGTTGGTAGCAGACTCCGAAGGACTGCGAACTGATACGTCTGATACAACGGGCGACGTAACACCAGCCCACGGAGGTTGGCTCGTAGGTGGTACAGCGGGCGGCTGCTGTTGCTGTTGGGTTTGTACTCGGAGAGACGGCAGCGCACTTAAACTCGAGGCTGGACTCGGAGTGTTGTGGCGAGAAGAGTGTAGCAGTTCGGTCCCAGTGAAAGTGCGCAACGAAGTATTAATTGGCATAGGGGGAGGAGGTTCGTCATCGGATTCTTCTTCCTCGGCTTCTTCAGCTCCCCAATCATCACCATCATAGTTTTGAACTTTGGCTTCGACCCATTTCCTCGTCTTTTTCCGGCTCACGTTGACCTGATAAGTCGCTGACGGAGACTCTGGAGTTCTAGATAGTAGATGGCAGTTCAATCAGCGAGCAAGCTCAAGAAGCTATTTAAAAAATAATAAAGGGGGTTAGATGAGAGCAGGCATACAGAGAAGACTGAGCACGTCTCACCGGGTGGCCGTATGAGCCATCCATTGCTTCTTGGTCACTTTGCGAAAACCCTCTTGAGGTCTACTGTCTAAGCATGCTTCCAAAGGACGAAGCGCAGACAGCTGGAAGGTTTTTCCCCCTCCCAGCAAAAAAAAAAACCTGGTAGTCACTCCTTTTGCAAATGCAAATCACAGTAACGAGTAGAGGTTATGGAGTAATTGATATTTGCGAAAATTACCGAATTTGAGCGGAGAAGTCAGTAGCAAGACCCAGAGAAAAGAACGCCGACAATATTGTTACAACAAAGATGGAGGCGCTGTGATTGGAGAAACGGTCGTATTTTGGTGAGGAGGAGGAAGAAAGAGGCGATGGATCGTCGTGGTAGTTTCGAGGTCAAATGATTAATACTTTGATTTATCCTTGAGGAGAGAGAGGCTGGCGCGTCGTAGCGCTGTGGCTGGTGATGAGACAACCTGCTGAACATGGCAGGTTGGCAGGACAGAATCAAAGGGTGGGGAAGCCAGCTTTAAGCCGATATCCGTTCGTATATGGTACTTGATCAGTCACAGAATGCTATGCCAACTTAAGAGTAGTAGTTACTTAGGTGTGGCACAGTCTTTGATTCTTCTGAAAGTATGGATACTTACCTAGTCTCAGTCCATGCCACCGAGACCACTATTTTACCGAGTCGGTACTAGCAGAATACATACTTACCTAGTCTCAGTCCATGTCACCGAGACCACTATTTTACCGAGTTGGTACTAGCAGAATACGAAAGAACGGAGTACCGATACTTTGCACCCCATAGTTATTAGCAAACATGTGGCAAATCGCAACGTGGATTCATTAAAACTCCCTGAAACCATCCAACCTTCATCCATCTTTTGACCCTCAATTCGGGCTCCCGTTCTCGGTGTCGCTCCTTATACCTTTCTTTTCGATTTACGTTCTTGCTTTGTGCAGAGCCTCTTTTAATATAATATATCTTTGTTGATATCAGCTTCTTCAATCGTCCCGTCTTCCGAAGCGACCGACTATTGCCCGGTTCTATCTATACCCGGTGCCTTGGCTTTGTACCCTATTGCTCCGGCCGGTTTATATTGTATTCGACCGTTGATACTGTCTCTATACCACGAGATTCTTACTATCCACGGGAATACGAAGCCTTCTGTTTGATTATCGACTTGTTTATTCGCCCAAGATATTCAGCGACTTGATCTTGTCTCCAAAAGGGCCGCGGAAAAAAGCCTCGAATCTAACGCGCAGAAACCGGTCTGCATATACCTCTTATAGTCACCAGACGCGCTGGTCGCAGTTTGTCGTCGACTCGAGTCTCTCGCTTCCCGAATACAGTAGCCTCAATAGTGGTATCTACATGATGGCTGTCGCATCGATCCAAGACCGAACTGCCGAGTTCAAGTCGGTCCTCGTCCAGGCTCAACGCCGCCAAAGTGCGAACAAGGTCGGCTCGCAGAGGAGATCGCTCCTAAATGACGCGCAAAAGTCTGCTGCAAATGGAGATGTCAGGGCGAGAAGATCAGATTTTGCTAGAAAGGCTGCAGAGATTGGAAGGGGAATATCGGCTACTATGGGCAAATTAGAGAAGCTGGCGCAACGTGAGTATATATGTCCTTGTAACACATTTAGGATTCTACCCCGGTTTCGAACCGGTGCTCCAGTAGATTTTGTTGAATTCGAATTCGAACCATGGCAACTAACAGTGAGCAGTCGCAAAACGCCGCACACTCTTTGACGATCGGCCGGTAGAGATCAACGAACTCACTTTCGTCATCAAGCAAGACCTTTCATCCTTGAACCAGCAAATTGGCGCCTTGCAAACAATGTCGAGGCAGCAACACCCCAAAGCTGATCAAGAAGGCGAACACAACAAGAACGTGGTGTACTTGCTGCAGGGCAAGCTGACGGACGTTTCGGTCAATTTCAAAGATGTGCTAGAAGCACGGACAAAGAATATCCAAGCATCGAGATCGCGTACGGAGAATTTTATATCCTCAGTCTCCCAGCATGCACAGCCCTCGCTGCAACAGTCAGCGTCACCCCTCTACGGAACTCCAAACCGAGCATCGCCTGCGCCTGGCAATGATACACTCTCACTCAACCCAGGCCCCATGGGTGATCAACAAGTAATGATGATGGAGGAGGCGCAGCCTACCAACACTTATATCCAACAAAGAGGAGAGGCTATTGAGGCCATTGAGAGGACAATCAATGAGCTGGGAGGAATCTTCAGCCAGCTAGCCACCATGGTTTCTGAGCAGAGCGAAATGATTGAGAGGATCGACGCCAACACAGAAGACATTGTGGATAACGTGGATGGAGCACAGCGTGAATTGATGAAATACTGGTCACGTGTATCGAGCAACCGATGGCTAATTGCTAAGATGTTTGGCGTTTTAATGATTTTCTTCTTGTAAGTTTCATATACCTTCTTTTGTTTGTTATTATTGCGATTTCATCAGCGAAAACCAAATTGCTAACTAGAAAATCTGTTTTAGACTATGGGTTCTGGTCTCAGGGTAAAAGATATTTCATTTTATTATAGACGACGCAGACGTTACTTGTACGGATACCACGGGGTTGGTGTGTTTGTCCTGATTTTCTTGTTTTCTTTTGACATGTGCCATGTCAGCATGTATAAGGATATTTCATGTATTCCATGTTTAATTTTCTTCTAGGCATTGCAGATTCTATTGTAGAATTAGAGGCAGAGTGACGGCATCAAGGAGATGCACAAGAGTCAATGCGGCGTTGTTGGTACAAGGACATTGTTATTTTATGTTGCAACTATTTATTTACTTAGCTTGAAAGCGATTCTCTAATAAACAAGCAAGCACTTGACCTATGAGATGATGGTATTAGTACCAACTGTGTGATTCGTACTTTGTGATACTCCGTACTCCGCATCAACACATATACTATTTACTTGTGTACAAACATACATGATGCAAACAATTACGCGCCTTCGTGCCTGATTATAGAGCCTGCATGATGAAGACGGGGCATACAAAGTTATGGCAGCATGACGCCTCTAGCCTAAGCCAAAAGGCCCGCCCTTGGAGCCTCCAGACGGATTGATTTTTCCTTGGTTAGAATCTGGGCAGTGGCGTCCCCCCACGCAGCCACGACGCTCGCTCATTGAACGAATTCGAGCTTCAAGCTGGTCCGTGGATTTTGGGGCCTGCAGATGCCCGCCGACGACAACCTATTCGGGAAGCGAGATCGGGGGAGGCTTGAGGGTGGGCCTTTGGTTCCTTGGAGTGGGAAACGTGACATTTGAGGAGGAATATATTAAACGGCCGAGAGATATTTGTTCTTCGCATACGATGCGGGTTTCTTTGTTCGTACAATCGTCTAACAAGGAGCAAGTCGAATTACTCTGCGAAAAGAAACCAGTTGTTCAAAATGGCTGCGACTTCGTTTAAACTCAACAATGGCCTGGAGATACCCGCTGTTGGTCTCGGTATGTCCATTTCACCTTTTTGAGGAGGGGCAGCTCCAGCAATCATCTCAGAAGCAAGATGGTCAACAATGAGGTATAAACATATTGTATGAGAAACTAACCAGAAGTTCTTTTAGGAACGTGGCAGTCAAAGGCTGGTGAAGTCCAAAACGCCGTTGCTTATGCGCTCAAGAGCGGCTACAAGCTCATCGATGGAGCGTACTGCTATGCCAACGAAGACGAGGTTGGTGAGGGCCTCAAAGAGGCTTTTGCATCGGGGGTGAAGCGCGAGGATATCTTTGTCGTAACTAAGGTGTGGGCGACGTATAACACTCGAGTGGCAGAGGCGCTGGATAAGAGCTTGAAGAGCCTTGGGTTGGAGTATGTTGATTTATTACTGGTGGTGAGTATCTACAGGAACACATTACATATGGAAATCGTCCTAAAACCAAGATTCAATGCGTACTAACGAGTCATAGCACTGGCCGCTTCTGTTGAATCCCAATGGTAAGAAGGAAGAGGAAGAAGAAGAAGAAGAAGAAGAAGAAGAAGAAGATGTTCTTTTGAAAAATGACACGTTTAGATGAGCTAATTCCCCCCGTTATCAGGAAATCATGACAAGTTCCCTACTTTGCCAGACGGCAAGCGAGACGTCATTCGTGACTATAACCACGTTGATGGCTGGAAACAAATGGAAGCCGTCCTCAACACTGGCAAAACCAAGGCCATTGGCGTCAGCAACGTGCGTAAATCTTCATTTATCCAATCTTCATTTATCCAATCTTCATTTATCCTTTTTCTTTGTTACTCTCATCAAGGCATCTATCTAATAACGGAACGTTGTTTTTGTATGAATTAGTACAGCAAAAAATATCTCGAACAGCTCCTCCCACACGCTACTGTTGTCCCTGCGGTCAACCAGATTGAAAACCACCCCAGCCTTCCTCAGCAGGAGATTGTCGATCTTTGCAGGGAAAAGGGCATTCATGTCATGGCCTACAGTCCTCTAGGTAGCACGGGCAGTCCTCTCATGAGCGCTGAGCCGGTGGTGAAAATTGCTGAAAAGAAGGGGGTTTCTGCTGGAACTGTGTTGCTAAGCTATCACGGTATGTTCTTATTGTTAACACTCTCTTGGCCCTTTTTTATAAACCCCCTTACTTACATTTTGGGGCAGTAAATCGTGGTAGCACGGTGGTGCCAAAATCAGTCACGCCGGCGCGTATCAAGGCCAACCTAGAGATCGTCAAGCTCGATGACGAGGATATGAAACTGTTGAACGATTACTCGGACGAACTGACCAAGAAGGGCGAGCTGAAACGCTATGTCTACCCGCCGTTTGGTGTGGATTTTGGATTCCCTGACAAATCATAGAGAATAATAGATGGGGGAGTGAGGAAATAAAATTGCATGAAATCAGCATGTTAATACGGTCACTGAAAATGAGATATGATCCCTACGTGGCGATTGTACGTGCCATTGAAATCGTAACTCATTTAAATCAAAAGACTTATCCAAAGTATGAGGTATCTATGACATATCCACAACAACCTTGAGAACCAATTTGCCCTCCCCGTCCTTGACTTTACCCGCCATCTCAAACGCATGCTGAATCTCGTCGAGGCCCTTGAAACGATGGGTGACGATTTTTTGCAAGTCAGGCAAGCCAGCAGGCCTATTAGACAGCATTTCAATAGCTGCGGGATACGTATTAGCATATCTAAAGACGCCGACAAGATCGACTTCTCGAAGAGCAGCTGCAGACATGGGCAGGGTGAGAATTGGGGTGCCCATGCCAATGATCATGACTTTTCCACCAGGTTTCGTAGCCTGTGTGTATCAAAAATTCAAAAGTTCAGTATTTCATATCAAAATAAGAAGAAGAAGAAGAAGAAGAAGAAGAAGAAGAAGAAGAAGAAGAAGAAGAAGAAGAAGAAGAAGAAGATTGAACTCACGTAGATTGCGCTCTGCAGGCAAGACTCCACACCAGTACACTCATACACAGCCCCGACCTCACCAACTTCCTCGCCCTTAACCTTGACGCTCTTGGCCTGCTCTGCCACTTGCTGGGCATACGCCAACTTCTCATCAATGGATTGTGGTCTTGCCAATGGCACGACAAAGCCAGCATCAGCGAATCCATTGTTGACGGCAAAATCTACACGGTCCTTTTGGATATCGGCGATGACGACAGCAGAAGCGCCATTGGCTTTACTCACAGCTGCGGCAAGAAGGCCGACAGCTCCAGCACCAAAGACGAGGGCTGTAGATTCGGAGGAGAGGTTGGCTCGGTGGTGTGCGTGCATAGCGACAGAGAGAGGTTCGATCAAGGCGCCCAGGTCTAGTGAAATAGCGTCGGGAAGCCTGTGATTAGTCTTGTCAGCTCACAGCATCCCATACTATTTCATACACACATGTAGATGTATGTATATATATACATATATATAGACATATGTATTCCACACATGTACACTACAACGAGAGATAACGAGGCGACATACTTGTGAACCCATCGCGCAGGATGATTAACCCTTTCTTGCAGCGTTCCTTGCATGTGTGGAAACGCTTTGGCCGAGCTCCTAAACTTCATGCCTCTGCAAATGTTATATCTTCCGCTATTGCAGTACTCGCAGTTCTCGCACGGCAGCCCAACCTCGAGCGCGACTCGATCGCCTGTCTTGAGATTAGTGACGTCTGATCCCACCGCGACCACGGTGCCGCTGGATTCATGGCCAAGTGTTAGCGGTTCGCGGACGAGGATATCGCCATTACGAAAGTGTCCAAAGTAATGGAGATCGGAGCCGCAAAGGCCGGTAGACTGGATAGTGATTTGGACCTCGTCTGCAGTGGGAGCTGGTAGATCGCGTTCTTCCTGTATTGAGGGGTCAGCTAGAACTGTTTTTTTTTTTCTCGTCTTCTTCTTTTTGTTTTGCGTGAGCTACATACCTGACGAAGGTCTTTCTCTCCGTATAAGACGGAGGCTTTGACTTTTTCGACAGACATTGTGCAAGATTCACAAACCAAGACTAGGTACTGTTTTGATTTGCTGTTAAAACGAAGTTGAAGTTGTATCAATATTTGTCCGACGTGGAATATCAAATACAGAAAGCCATCCAGCTTTTACAAGTGATTGACGGAATAACTCAAAATCCAACCCACTTCAATTCTCTCCCATTTATACTCTCTCCCCATAAAAAAACCCCTAAAATAAAATATTGAACAGCAGATGTCAAATAATCCAGTTACATAAAAATCTCGGTTCAAGCTCCGATATCGAAAAGTTAAGCAAAGAATTCTCCATACCAAGTAACATGATCCGGCTCTAGCCCAATGCCTTCTACATGCTGGGAAGCACAACTCCACAGCCCCAAGCTATTTAGCTAACCCTCGAATGAAAAGCGATGCCGTAATATTAGTCTAAGCCGGTCTAAAACAGACTTGGAGAGAAAAGCTGAAAAGAACGTGGAGATGGTTTGGTTGCTTTAGAGGCCCGCATCGGCAACAATTGCCTAAATGGGTTTGTCCGGCTTTCTATTCCCCAGGGAAAACATCGCGGGGCAAAAGCTGCTTGAAATTGCCCCTCCATAATCCATAAGCTGGTAAGCCCTCTTTGGCTTACCCTATAATTTGGCTGTTGAAGACTGATTCAGCGGAACGTACTCCATACGCCCTTTAATTTTTTGATTGATTGATTTTTTCTTCTTTTCCTTTCTTCTATTCAACTTGTCATTTCTCTTTACTTGATACCAATCTCTTGTTTTTTTTCTTCCGTTAGATTTCAAAATGGCTTCCGTCTTCTCCCTTCAAGGTTCTACCGCTGTTGTTACCGGTGCCACAAGAGGCATTGGACAAGCTGTTGCCGTTGGTCTCGCCGAAGCCGGCGCAGATATCATTCTCATCCAGGTAGGTAAAAGAAGAATGCATTCTCGCCATGATCGAGTACTGATAGACTTTGGGGGGAGTTAGCGAGATACCACGTCGACGGCGACAAAGGAGGCTGTCGAAAAGGTTGGCCGCAAGGCATGGATATTTACGGCCGATCTCGCTATTCAAGAGCAAGTCGCGAGGATAGCCAAGGATGTCACCGATGCGGGACACAAGGTTGATATTCTAGTCAATTGTGCCGGTATCCAGAGGAGGCATCCTTGCGAAGAGTTCCCCGACAATGACTGGAATGACGTGCGTGTTGCTTCTACTTTTTAGACATATTGCTCCAGCATTAAACACGGGGGTATATAAACGCAGACACTAACATACAATGTATAGGTTTTGCAAGTCAACCTCAACTCCGTCTTTACCTTGTGCCGTGACTTTGGCCGCGAGATGCTCTCTCTGCCCATCTCTGCCGCCACCGGTCGTCGCGGTAGCATCATCAATTTTGCCTCTTTACTCACTTTCCAGGGCGGCTTTACGGTTCCCGCGTACGCTGCATCCAAGGGCGCCGTGGGTCAGATTACAAAGTCCTTTGCCAACGAGTGGACGGCCAAGGGCATTACCGTCAATGCTATCGCGCCAGGCTACATCGAGACGGAAATGAACACGGCGCTATTGAACAACCCAGAGAGGTTGGCGAGCATCAGTGCTAGAATCCCGGCGGGTAGGTGGGGATCACCAGAAGATTTCAAGGGGACAACAGTGTATTTGGCGAGCAAGGCGAGTGCGTATGTGAGCGGGCATGTTTTGGTGGTTGACGGTGGATGGATGGGACGGTAGGAGTCTTTTTTGCCTTTCTCTTTGTCTTTATAGTTGGTTGTTGGCTTTTTTAAGGCTATTTTACGAGGTATAAGTGGATAGATGTAGATTGAATTTTTGAAGGAGTACTCTTTACGACGAATACATTCAGACGTCTAATCCGGCGTATTCTCCTCTATATAGGGATGAAAGATGAATCACGGCATAAACACGTATGTGAGACACCTGTTGCTGTTCCTGAAGATGCCGCATTCTTGTTAAATTCGATGAGAAAGTATATGGCATGCGACACACACGATACACGTATCCTTTCGCCGTTACCTAGGCAAAAACGAGTTCGATAATGTAGCTTGAAGTCGCTTGCCAACAAGATAATAGATAATGACCACGGCAGACAAGACGAGACTGTGCTTTCTAATCAAAATCTATTACTCGCCAACTATTGGTCTCATCTCTCTTTCGTCATACCAGTGACATCTAATAATCATCCAGTTTCTCCTTCTAAATTTTACTGCCTGCGCCGTAGAAAAAAAATCACAAGAAAACATCAGCTGCTATGCAACAAAATCGTGAGAGCTTTAATCCAAAATATGACGCGTCGTTATGTTTTTTATTTTTCATTTTTTGCTTCTCGTGTTTCAGAGAACGAACTTGTGTTTGTGATGTGAGGGAGAGAAAAGGTTGGGCAAAGGCAAACAATCACCAGATTAAAAAAAAAAAAAAAAAAAAAAAAAAGAAAAAAAAAAAAAAAAAAAAAAAAAAAAAAAGGAAGAAGAGGTTTAGTGTGATTTACTTTTGCCTCCTTCGTAATAATGAGCCATTTGTAGGCCTGCTCGTCGAAAGCCGCACTTGACGTAAAAGCCTTCGTTGACGTCGCTACAGTCAAGGATACTCTTGTAGCAGCCAATCTTCTCGGCGACGAAATCGAGGGCTTGAATTAATCGAAGACCGAGCTTCTTGCCTTGCTGATCCTTGGCGACAGCAATGTCCTCGATATGACCGACTTTTCCCAAGCTGTGAATACTGTAGAATAGTAACATTAGCTACTTGGGTTCTATGGGTTGATTTTGAAGGAGATTGAAATTTGATGGATGGCTCACAATTTGTGCTCTACTATCAAGGCGCCAGTCGCCACGACAGAGTGCTTCTCCCGGGAGGTGTCTTCTATGACAATGATGTAATAGCCCTCTCGGGCAACCATGTTATCGTATTGCTTCTGAAAAAGCTCCTCGTTGACATCGCCGACCGTGGTCAATACACGAAGACAATCGAGGAAACCAGAGTTGAAGTCGGAGCGGCGAAGGGCTCGCAATCGGTACCCTTGCGGTAAGGAGGCGGAGACGTCTGGAGAGATAAGATTCTCAGCGAAGAGACCGTCTTGGACGGCCATGGTGACGGTGATGGGCGGGATGTCGACGGAGGGGGACATGATGGAGGTTCCGTTTTTTTTTTGATTTTATTTTATTTTCTCTTTTTGATTATGAACGAGTGAGCGAGAGAGCAATTGAAAAAATAATTATTGAAGACGATGCTTCGCGCGTGGATCGGGGGCGAGACTTGTTTGGTGTGTGCTTGCGTCTGACGCGAAAGGGATAATCGAGGGACGTCTAGGTGGTGGGTTGAAAGAAGTCGCGTAATATTAGATGACAAGTCGAAGATGATGGTAGTAAACGAATGAAAGAGATGGAACGAGGAGATGATAATATACTAAAAAAGAGAGAGAGGTTGAATGACGATGTTTGTTTGAAGATCAAAAGTGTTTAAATTAAACCGCAAAGCAACGCCAAAATCTAAAATCAGACTTAAACTACCAACTCCGTAGGGCAGGGCGAGGCTGACAACTGACCTGACGCCGCACTCGGGAGTACGAGTATAGACTTGTAGATTGGGAATTTACCTGCTAAAATATCAAGTATAGGTACATATTTGCCTAGGCAACCTTGTTCGATCTTACTTGTTATGCACTAAGAAACGACACTTTCCGGGACCCTCAACTCCTTTGGCCTCCCAACACCCCTGAGCTCACTCCGTCCCATTTGATGCTATGAATTCTATTCAGCCCTCAATGCTTCCTATTCAGCGCTGTTTACTGGTTGCCACCGCAGTGGGTTCTAGAGCCCTTTTTTTCCCCTGAAGAGGGCTATAAGGGGGGTCATCCGGGCTCTTCCTCTACCCCGTGTGCCTCCCTCCCCTTCCACAAATGCTTGCTACCTTTGTTTGTACCTCAACACCAATACGGAATACTCCGTAGTTAGTAGTATAATTCTATATGTCGTACAAAGTAGTAACCAATGCTTTACTACGGAGTACCGCATACAACAATTAGATTTGTATAGATTAGGTAGTACCTACCAAGGTAGGCAGCCAGTACAAGAACAAAGGAACTTGTTGATTGTTTGCTTGCTCCGCCTCCGCCTCAGTTGCATGGTCAAGGTAAGGTCCAACGGCAGCCACTAGAAGCGAGCTATTGGGGCACGCAGCTCCAGGGGGCTGATGCTAGTAATACTCGTGTTTATTCTTGGAAACTTTCAATTGCCCCCATTCCAGAACTCTAGTTTTGCAGATGCGCGTCTACTTGTATTACTATTATGTTTTGGTTGTTCTTCGTGTAAGTTGCCACGGAGACTACCGTATGTGCAGCGATTTGAAACATTGATTTACACAGTATCATGACTGACAAGAGGACTTTTTGTACGAGAGAGAAATCAAAGGCTACGATGGCTCATGGAACTACAAGTATGCGTGGCTTCTTTGTCATCGTGATAAAAGTTGCGATTCAGTCTCACAACCTCTACTTCACGTGCCACTGGATGATGTTAGAAAATCTATGCAATCGTGCTTATAGATATTATATACAAAGCGCGTGTTCTAGTAATGAATTCTAATCCCATGAACCGTGTGAAGCACTTAGCCTATCCTTACCATTCAAATGGATTTCTAAAGGCATTATCATAAAACTCTTCATCCTCCCATTCTGCCTCCATATCGTTCCTCGGCCGTCCTCGCTTGCGGTCTTCTATATTCCTTTCCTTTTCCTTTTCCCTTCTCTCGTCTTCCCTCTCCTCTGCTTCAAACAATACCTTTAGCTCTGAATATTGAGCAACCACACCTCTGTATGCCCTTCTCCTCTGCTCGGGCATTGCAGCTTCACGACTATTCCTAACGGCAGCCCAGCCGCCTGCTATCAGCGGCAAAGCAAATGGTGCTGCCAGTCCTGCAGCCGCCGCCGCTATTAAAAAAGCATCGGAATTGGGAACATTTCGTCCAGAAGTTGCAGCCTGCTCTGTTCTGAGCTTACAGAGTGTTCGATAAATCTCCACCGACTTTGTGGTTGCGGCTGGACCAATCACTAGGAGGCCAAGGATGACGGCAAAGTCAACATCGTCCCAAAACATCTTCGTATAGTTCCAGTCTTGACATAGGGATTTAAAGCCTAGCGAGTCCATTAGTTCTGCTCCATCCATGGCCGAATACGAGGAGTGATTTGTGGTCAAGTGAACTTACATTGGCCGCACTTTTTCAAAGCATCATATCCACCGTCCCCAAGCCCAATCACTTCGATGCCGTTAATCTGCCCAACCTCAATCCTGCTCATGTCCTTACGAGCATTTCCACGCCCTTGAGCTGATATATTCCAGTAGGATCCGGCCGTTAGTTTACGCCGCAGTGTTAGACCTTGATTATCCCAAACCGCCTTCTCTACAAGGTAGAATGATAGACGAGCATCGTGGTTAAAAGAGCCAAGCATCGTAGGGATGACCGAAGCATCCTTGCTTTCCCACGGAATAACCCCATCTGAAAGATTTTGCATCAGAAAGGGGCTCGTGAGGCCGTTAGGAACACGGGGAATCCTGACTAGGATGCCATAGTATTGGGTGAATGCTGGGGCTGGCTTTTGGGCCAAGCTTGGCGAACTCTGTTTTATTGATCCTATTAAAATCAAAACAATCAATTGTCAGACGCTATATATCTGAGAGGGATGGCAATGTTTGACAAACCGTCAGTGCTAAGCAAATGAATGGCTATGCGAATCCATTCAGCCAGAATAGGTTGGAGAATCCCCCAAAGCTTCGCTGCCTCGCTCTTGACCACAGAAATCGCATCACCAAGGGCTATGTGCATATATTCTGATGTTGTTTTTGAGTTTGAGCCGACCTGTCTTGGTGAACGGGAAGATGCGCCATTGTTGTCGTCTGCGCCCATCACTCTCTTCAGCCAGCCTGGCACTCCATCCCATGCATCCAGTGCCCCATGTTTCAAGTCAAACACCAGTGCGGTCATCCATGCCAACAAAGGCACGAAACAAAGGTTTCTTAATATGATGAACCGCTCTGGCCACAAGATGAAGATGACGGCTGCGACTGATACAGCAGTAACGGCTTGGCGCTTTGCAGCTGCTCTATCTTCAACGGTAGACATCGTTCTCTGTGGCGGGCCGCTCGGCAAAGTTGCGAGCATGTTTATACGAACAAGCGTAAACAGGTTCCTTGCTATTTCTTTATGTGAAACAAAAAGTAATATAAAAAAAAAAATTGAAGTAGAAGAGATGATGCAGCCCTTTTGCGATGACTGGGACTTGGGCAAGGCTGGGCCGCTTTTTGGTCGTTGGGCCTTGTCCGTATCCGTACAACACGAATAGTATCAAGATCAATGGTGTTTGCGCCTTTCTCTCAGTTCATTCAACACACTTGCATTAGTGAGGATGTGACTTTGTGGAAATTCAAATCAACATCCCAACTTTTATGCTGGAAAACTGGATTAAGCTGCTCTTCACGCGACCGCCATTTGCACAAACAAACATATCACTACCGCAGCCGCCTCTATCCCTATATATTATACAAGTCAAGTAATTTGTATGCAGCTAAATAGGTCACGCATCTCATGCTTTAGATGTGGGCCTTGGTATGCACTCCGTACCTTGTAAGCCTGTCGAATTCATCCAACCAGAACAATCAGAAGCTCGCCTCACCCTGCATCAACACGTGTACAAGTAAGAATGCAGCTATACTCATTGGTGAACAGAACTAAGGCTCAACTTGCTGTTCGCACAAATCACCCCCCCCCTCCCCCTCTTCTTGCCAGCGGATGGGCGACGATGATGCAGGTTCATGTTGGCAAAAGTAGGCCGAAACTGCACTCCGCACAGCTTTACTTAACTTGTACTATAGCAGATCCATCAATTTGTTGGCAATCTGATCAACATTGGTGCCAAAATACTCTGGAATAATCTATACATTTTGTTACACGTTGATCAGCAGCTGAAATTAGTCATGTTTTCAAAAAATTCCAGAATGACTCTTACCTGGAGAATTAGAGTGCCATCCTCAATAACACACTCGTTATAGGTAGAGTGCTTCAGTTGACCCTTGTCGACAATGCGAAATGCGACAGTCGCCTTGTCAATCACATCGTTGAAACCTTGTTGCAGCATGTCGTCGTCGCCAAATTGCTTGTATTCAAGATAATACACCAGACCCTCGTAATACAGCTTAAGATACAAGCCGAGATTTCGTTGCCAGACATCTGGTGCGTCCTTGGCTGCCTTGAGCTTCGTGAATACTTGTTCGAAGTTCGGTTCCACTGCAATATCCTTTCCAAGGATCTTCTTGAGCTTGGTCTTTATGGATTCCACTTCCACGTCCCAATCACTTCTGATGGCTGCGCGAGCGATGAAGCTCATGGGCTGGATGGCAGACGAAGAGGACTCGGGAGCTTCATTAAGAGCCTTTTCAAGATTCTCAAGAGATAACGCGTAATCAATGTTGGTGGCCAGATACATTTCTCTGAACAGAATAACAAGCTGTCCGGTAGAGGAGATTTCACACCCACAATAAGAGAACTTTTCACTTTCGTCCAAGTCCATGGTGATGGTGTGGGCTGAAGCAATGGTGTTCAATTCCTTCTTACCGTCTTCTCCATGTCTGCTGATGTAGTGATTCAGCTGGTATAACGCACCCTCAAGATAGCTTAAGTTGAAAAAAAAAAGAGAGAGAGATAGTGAATTAGCTTTTGGTTTTCTCTCTCAAGTGGGGGTTAGTAACATACGAAGACATCATCGATCCAGGAGCATCTTTCGCATAGCCATCCTGAGAATATGCACAGACTTGGTTAAGATTAATGTCAATTCTCCACGGTTCTCCAAGCAAATCAGAAAGCCGTTTTTCAAAATCGGGCTTGTTATTCTCCCATTCATCGCGAACTGAATAATGAATTAGCCACTGACATATTCGACTTGACAAATGTGGTCCTACCAGAGGAGGTGGAGGAGGAGGAGGAGGAGGAGGAGGGGGCACTACTAACTATTCTTACGAACTGCAAGGGAGAACTTCTCAATTGGACGAAGACGGCCCATGATGTCAGTAAATATATGGCCGCACTGAGATATGAAGATGAATAAATGCAGTGAGG
Source organism: Trichoderma oligosporum (assembly GCA_015266385.1). NCBI lineage: Eukaryota > Fungi > Ascomycota > Sordariomycetes > Hypocreales > Hypocreaceae > Trichoderma > Trichoderma oligosporum. The sequence continues at coordinate 66 of JACBYL010000617.1, read as the reverse complement.
TTGGTAAAACACAGCCTGCCCACCTATCAGAGTCTTTATATTGCTTTGCGGTAGGCTAAGAAAGGG